>KZ063593.1:4858-19217 GCA_002091835.1 Anopheles maculatus
TACCGCATAGTTGGATAGTCAGTCCTCACTATGGGGGAACGGCCCAGATGAGACTTGAACCCCGGTCCTGTCGTATGAAGACTGGCGCCGCTGTCGCATCTACCACCGGGCCGCCCCGCTTTGGATCGGATATTCTGCTCTATTGGGTGCATCGCGAGATACAACCTCCCGATGGCCTGCCATTGTCGCTATGTATGGAAAACACATAAATATTCAAGCCCCAAAAGATAGCGGTTTGCAATACTATAATTATATATTTTTTTTAGTATTGTTTTTCTATCCCCTGTGGTCGGTGAATTTAATTTTCTATACGTAAAAGCCGGTGGTCGAGGAGGCATTTCAGACGGTGTAATTTTCAGAAACATCCTTCTCTACGAAATGCTAGAATACAATCGTCTTGATATGAACCGGAAATAAAATCGTCGCAGCATAATTTTAGAGTACCCTATTTCATTCTTGAAAACAAGCCATTTGCTTTTACAAGTTATTGTATTAGACCTTATGTCGGGCAAAAAAGGAATCTAAGATCGAAAGACCTAGGAGGAAATGGTATTATTAGGTTACATTCGCAAAGTTTTAATGTAGTAGTTGAGTCGCGGAAAAATCTTGTATACATTTCTCAAGCGGTTGAACATACGTGTGTACGCTAAGACGGTTTAAATGTGAGTATTCATTTATTTCTAATCCTAAGTCCTATTCCTAATCTCAATAATTCATGCTAATAGCCTAGTTCATCCGATCTTCGGCTCGGTAAATGTATTGCGGATAGCCTAACAGTTAGGCGTGAACATTCCGGCCACCTAAAAATGTTTATTTTTAATTAATTCTTTTTATCCTACGAAAATTCATGTTTAACGACCTTGATGCATGAGAAACTTCAACTCTAAGCACCTTGATTAGATGTCTATGCCTAAGTGACATCTATTAGCACGTGCTAGTTTTTGTGGTTGGCCTTGTCGGATGAAGATCTAACGATGCTTTGATGGTTTCCAGCTCCCGAGATCGTTGCCGCACGCAATCTGATGAATTCGATGTCGATAAGTTGCACAGCCGAAGAATAAATGGTTCAGTTGTCGGGGTATATCCTGCTACTGTCCAACCGAAAGGTGTTTCGGTTAGCCACGGGCGATGTCTTCTGAGCGTAATTTTTCTTCCAGTGTGTAGCTCCCAATACGCTTCACCCCCAATGATAATGTCGACATTAGAAGGAGTGTGGAATTCCGAATCGGCTAGTGGTACCTTCGGCAGTTGCCAAGACGAGATATCAATATGTGACACCGGAACATGTGGGGACAGATTGTTGTTCAACACTAAGAATTGAAGGTTGGTAGCAAACTGCTTATCACGAGCCTGGACTCGACAGGTGACGGCTGATTTCACATTAATAGTATTTTCGCCAATGCAGGTCACGTTGATGTCGTTCTGGAATCCCGTAGCTGCCTTGCAAAGGCGTTGGTCATGAAGTTGCTCATGGAGCCCGAATCTAACAGCGCTCTAACCGTACATATGCGACCGTAATCGTCAACCACCTCCACTATAGCTGTCTCCAGCAACACTATACCGCTGGAATTGATTTCCTCTCGAAAGACATTTATGCTCACTATGTCCCGCACGCAAACAATTCCAGCACAGTTCATGTTGTTTAACAATCTCCTGTCTTTGTAGCACCTCCCTTTGAGCAAACGCTTGGCACGTAGTTAACTGATGGATTTCCGGGCACAATAGCGGGCATTTATACGTCCCGAGTGGCTTGTTACTCGATGAATCGTTTGAGAAGTCACTTACGGGTTTGCACTCATTGCTGCCGGCCACCATGAGGAAGCTGCTTGACGAAGGAACTTCCAGCAGCATGGATGATTTCAGCATGCGCTCACGGTCTTCTAGGAATCTCACGAGATCGTCATAACCATCTCTTTCAGCGCCGACCGCTTCCCACGCAAAAATTGCTGATTGGTCCATCTTCAAAAAAAGGAGATTTGTTAGTGGAGTATCCCAATGTTGGATTGGCTCACCCAGTTTCCGCAGGCCCTTCACATGCCGTGTGAAGTCGTCTACCAGACGCGCCAGATCGTCCACGTGTCCTGACTGCATGCGCGGTAAGAAGTGCAGCGCTCGATAGTATTCACGCACTAGAGCCTTCTTGTTGTCATACCGTTTCAGCAATGCGCCCCATGTAACGACATAATTGCCAGCGATGAGCTCCGTGTGCTCGAAATGCGTTGCTGCCTCTCCTACTAGCGACGATAAAAGGTACTGCAGTTTCATCACTGCCAGGATTTCATTCGAACTATGAATCATGGAGATGTACCGATCCTTGAACGTCAACCATTTTGTCGGTTCTCCATCGAAAGATAGTGGTTCGATTTTTGGCAGACGCATTTGCACTGCTCCACCTAATCCTGCACTGCTCGTGGAAACGTTGAACGTAGAGTTGGCCAAAGGAACGGTTTCCTTAGCCGAGTTGTGTAATAAAAACCCTTTCACCACACAGTATCTTTTAGTGAACGAAGCTCTCTCTTGCACTTGGATTTCATTGTCCACCAACAATTCATCTTCTTCCGCTAATCGGCTCATTGTTGTCTCGAACCCCTGCTTACACTGATCCATTATTTCCAACCGCACTGGAATCTCGAACCTATCGTTTTCTTCGAACGTGTCCTTAAACGCCTCTAAACTAGCCATTGTGTTAAGGGCTATCTTCTTTTTACGAAGGTACGTCGCGACATTCACCATCGTTCTTTTTGCCCTTTGGTTTGAGGATATGTACGCCTTGCGCTGTGGTGAAAGCTTCAACACGAATTTGGCTGCGTACGTTGAAATATTTCACTGAGTCCTTCATCACCACAACAACGCTGATCGACCGACCTTTGCACCCAGGTCAATGTGCTAAGGAAATCACGCACGAAACCAGAAACCCGCGGATTGGGCACACGGTTTAACACGTGACGCACGACAAAACGAAAATTAGCACACTCTATCGGAATCACTCTAAGAGTTGGAAGATTTCCAGACTGTATGTCCCTTAGATGCACTCACACACATGTACACACAAAACACAGAACCACTCCACTGAGCCAATCGTTATAAAAACGAGTTGCCGAATCTCACTGGCTCGCCGAGCAATACGAGAAAGTCTATCCCGAAGGGGAATCCGGAGGTTTAACACTCGCGCGAGGAGAAACTGATTTTTTCCGCAAACTGTTTCCGGATGGTTACCGACCCGGTTCGAAGGACCAAATGTTGAGTCGCGGAATAATCTAGTGTAAATTTCTCAAGCGGCTGAAATACGTGTGTACGCTAAGACGGTTTTAATGTGAGTGTTCATTTATTTCTATTCCTAAGTTCTATTCCTAATCTCAATAATTCATCCTAATAGCCTAGTTCATCCGATCTTCGGCTCGGTAAATGTACTGCGGATAGCCTAACAGTTAGGCGTGAACAGTAGTAGAGTTGGAAAGTACTTACACCGTTTTCGAGCCCAAGTAAACACGTTTCAGCTGCATCTGAACAGTGTTCAACCGTAGGTAAACACTTGACGTCCATCTAAACAGCTGCTGCCTAACTGAACTTCGTTCAAACGAAACTCAACATCGTTCAACCCCAACTAAACATTTTGTATCCCAGACGTCATTGCACGTTTATATTCCAAGGACTCGTTTCTTGTAACATCGTTGTCTTCCGCGTTCATAGCGAATTCGCGGTCATCATGAAGAAAATGTTTTTTAAGTTGTATGCAGTTTATTATAAAATTTTCTTGTGCCTAAATTAAAAAAATTGTCAATTTTTAATCTATTAATCTTTGCAAATGAAAGGAGCATAAAGAAGCTAAATCTATGTCATGTAAACATATCAGCTTGGAGGTGCCAAATGTTTAGTTGGGGTTGAACGATGTTGAATTTCGTTTGAACGAAGTTCAGTTAGGCAGCATCTGTTTAGTTGGACGTCAAGTGTTTACTTACGGTTGAACAGTGTTCAGATGCAGCTGACACGTGTTTACTTGGGCTCGAAAACGGTGTAACTGAACTGTCTGTACACAGAGCAATGAAAAACCCTGGAATTGTGGAAGATTTCTCGTCGTGTCTTTTATGAACAATATTTTGTTCAATCTGTTTCTTTTGCTCGTTTCAATATCTCCAGCCGTAGAAAAAATTCGTTCGCAAGGAACTGAAGAGGCCGGAATGCACGTAGCATTACTTGGTAAATCATAGGATAGTTGTTCTTGTGCAATTTTCACCATTCCAATCGGTCATCATTACGATGCGCCAAAGGTTCTGCGATATAATTGTCAAGCTCTATTTGATTCGAAGTCCTCGAATAGAGTATTATTTGCGGATGATTGTTATCGTTATCAAATTCGGCCCAAACAAATGGCTCTGCCGAGTCTACTGCTCCTGTGGTTGTAATGGGTTCGGATAAGTCGTTTTGGTCCTGTTGTGTGAGAGTTGAGAAGACTTATTTCTCTTATAACATCCTCACAACAGTCCTTAAATTCATTCTCATCAGCAAACCCCTTTTTGAGATACATTAATTGGTGATACGTATAAAAATCTGTTGCTAAAATCATCAATTAACAGTTGGGTCTTCTTTGGCATTTTCAGGGATTTGTTTTAGGTTAGTTTCAATGTTAATAACGTAGGCAAAACTCAAACCTTCGATAACGTGATATTCTTTTCTGCCGATATTTCCTTTTTAACAATATCATCAAACATTTTCATTATTCCAGACGCTTCCTTCATTACAATCCATTCTGTTTCATGTAAATCAGAATCAAATCTTAAAAGAGCAAGAATTAGGTTAGTTTCAATGTTAATAACGTAGGCAAAACTCAAACCTTCGATAACGTGATATTCTTTTCTGCCGATATTTCCTTTTTAACAATATCATCAAACATTTTCATTATTCCAGACGCTTCCTTCATTACAATCCATTCACTTTCATGTAAATCAGAATCAAATCTTAAAAGAGCAAGCATAGAAATTATAGGCTCTACCGCTCTTCTTCTTCTTCTCTGGCACTACAACCTCTGCAGGTCTTGGGCCTGCTGGCAATTGCTAGCTTTCTGTAACTTAGTCATACCCGTAGCTGAATAGTCAGTCCTGCGTACGGGGAGGCGGTCCGCCGGGGAGGCGGTCCGCCGCGCCACCTAGTGTGCGTTACGCTAACTTAGCTCAACCGATCTTCAGTACTCAGTAACACTAGGTGACAACTAGTCCCTTGTAGTGTTCACTTCGAGTGTAAGCCGTGGAATGAGTTTATTCCGTCCCATTATCGCTTACGCATACTTACGCTTACTTACGCTTACTTACGCATACGCTTACTTACAAACTACCTTACGTACTAATCTTACACTTACGCACTTACTCACTAATCTTACGCATACTGATAAACTAACCTTAAGCTACCTATCCACGTTTACCACACCCTTCTTATTTGACACTCGTTTGTTTATCCTTGTTTATAAGAATTGTTTATGAGAACCACGTGTATCGTGAATCGTGTCAACAATGTGAGTAATAAATAAATTCTTAATATCATATGAGTAATGTGAAACAATTATGAGTAATATGAACACATTTTCTGTTTACGATTGCGATAGTGTAAATAATATGGATCTGTTGCTATTGTGTGAAGCATCCGTTGGATTACTCCAACTCTATTATCTGACCCAAAAACCTCGTCGTTGGTGGGTAAGGCCAATGTTGTACCGACGATCAGAAGACGGGAATCGTTTGCTGGCGGATAGCGCTGTAGAAGCAGCAGATGAAACCATCAAAAAGTTTCTGCGCATGACGGAGGAGGATTTTGACTACCTTCTTAATATCCTTACGCCGCTTATCATGAGAAAAGATACATATATGCGAATAGCTGTAACTGCCAGGGAACGGTTGATAATCACTCTACGCTTCCTTGCTATTGACGATTCATATTCGAGCTTGCAGTTTTTGTTTCGAGTAGGTAAAATATTCAATATTCTGTACAGTACTTTACGATTATATATGTTTTCAGGTTTCGGTATCAACTATTTCGAAAATAATTGCAGAGGTGTGCGAATGTTTGGTTGATGTATTGGAAGAGCATGTGAAAGTAAGTATACATTTTTTTAAACCTAAATTATTGTTATCGTTTTATCGTTTAAAAATCGATTCTGCTGTGACAAATGGAAATGCTTTCCGTTTAGTTTCGTATCAAAGTAAAAATACATGACTTTGTATTTGTCACTAAGCTGTAATTCTGTTACCTTGTTGAAATCTATCGAAGTAATTCAACCTTGTATTGTATGGCTTTCATAACTGAGTCTTTCGATGGAATTCACGAGCACGCTCCTTTGCTCACTTCACTGAGCTGAGCGAATAGGGTTGCTCAGTTGCTCATGACACAACACTAGTGTCATCCAGAAAGCAAAGCAGAATACACGTACGCCAAACGGTCATCTAAACCCGAAAATTAACTTTCACTTCACGGAACACTTAAAATATCACAACGTAAGGCCGATCACGAACACTACCTATCATGCGCTACAATCACTTTGGGGTCTTGACTGCTGCAACAATCCTCGATACCGCTCGCGTTAGCTAGCGCCGTCGTCTGCCAATACAGTATCCCGGCCGTTCTGGATGACGCATCTTCGTCTTCTCTGGCCATATAGACGATAGCACAGCTCATATGGCTCGTGTTTTCATCGACTCTTTACACAAAAAAATAATATTCCTTGAATTAAAGAATGCACTACAGGATTTAAATATCTCATAAATTCAATCTAGAACATCGTCATAACTGTCTACGACGGATTCTATTACAGTTTGAATTTCGGCTAGTTGTTCAGCTTTCTTTTTCAGAAGCCGACGAGCCAAAGATTCCAGAAAGCCAGAAATTGGTAGCCGCTGCTCTATTTTTTGACAAACATTTTGCAGAGCGTCTAGCACGCTTAAAATACGATTGTCCAGACGCGTTTGCCTTGGCATCCTGCACACCGGCGCAACTTGTGTGTTTCGCAATCCCGTTGTTGTAGGGACATGTGAAGGGTCCGACGTTCCCGAGGATCGTTGTAGTCTCGAAGATCCTGGAATCGGGGAGTGTTGTGTTGCCGATGATCCTGAAAGTGGGGAGCTTCGAAGCCCCGATGGTCCCGGAACAGGAGAAAATTGAAATTTCGATAATTCCGAAACTGGGGAGCGATGAAACCCTGATAATTCCAGAACCGGGAAGCGTTGAGGTCCCGATGATTCCGGAACCGGAGAAAATTGACGCCCCGATAAATCCGGAACCGGGGAACGTTGAAGCCCCGATGATCCCGGAACCGAAGAAAACTGCAGCCTCGAGCCTCGAAAATGCCCATCCATGTCTATTTCGGAAGCCAGCGTAAGCCATGCGTGCTCCTGCTTCGTGATGTTTTTATAGTTCGGATCTTCCTTGCACCACAAGATTCGCCGAGCATGAACATTTGAAATTAATTCCAACGTCTTTTCATCGGAAAAGTTGTACTAAAAATAAGAGTAATGTACATGCATGTGTTTGTATGTGTGAAGTGTTTATATTGATTAACAAACTCAGTATCTCGTCGGTCCCATGGGACCGACAGTTCACTTTCCCGTCGACCCAATTCGGCCCAACCGGACCTAGGAAGACGTTTTGATGAGTATACTTTTTAGGACCGACAGTACTTTGTTGATGCAAGGATCGTCTGAACGGATAATTGTAGATCCGGAGGAGAACAAAGGTTGAATTCGCAACTACCGATTGTTTTCATTTCGTTGTAAATGCTCGAACACGCTTGTACAGAGTGCAATCAACTCGCACAAAGGAGTTGAGGCGGCTTAATGTATTAATTAAATCATAATTAATATCGATCACAATATGGTATTGCTTCCGAAACAATATAAGGAAAAGTATAAACACGAACATTCACTATATTCACTCAACTACTGGAAAAACACAACGCATTCGAAAAAGGTACTTACGGCTATTGGCGCTACGTCTGTCTTCGGCAAATTTACCGCTTTTCTTTTTTTTTTATCCATCTGTATTTGTAAATAAATAGAACCACTAATAGTTTCTCATATTTTACCACGTATTACTTACATTTTAAACAAATTATTACAAGAAAACGATTATTTCACTACTCGCCTGCAACGGACCGCAAAATCAGAATAGTTTGTTTATGTTTATGTCTCTTGAATTGAAATGTCAAAAGTTCGCAGCAAAGTTCGCTGCAAGTTCCATCGCTTGCGGGAATGGAGTAGCTCAGATTCGATGGAGAAAATTTGACAAGTGTAGAAACAGAATGACAGCTTGAAAAGTTGCCAGCCACTTTGTTGATGGCCAGATTCAATCCAGTTTGTGTTTTTGCCAGCAACATTTCTAAATTCACCTTGGTCGTATGGCGACATTCCTGCCGCAAAAACTCCTGGAAAAGGCGATATAATTCTCCACTCTAAAATCGATATCGATGACTGGAGTAGTTTTGGACTTTACAATTGATAATTATTCATAGTTTAAATAAAAGATCTATAAACAAGTTTAAGCAGAACAGCCACACAAACACATCAAAGTTTTGATATGGATGTATGAAAACAAAAACAAACACACGTTTGAAGTTTGGTGGATGTCAATTTTATCCATGTTGCCAGCAACTTCCATTGACCAGCCTTGCCGAAAGTTGACGAGCAACCAAGTGGCCAGCAACATCATTTGACCATACCCTTAGTCAACTATATTACTCTCTCATAGCCTTCTAAATTAACAATCTTGAACAAACATCACCCGAACAATTGCCTGCTAGATGATTGGAACCCATTGGTGGTGATTTTTGTTACTTTTGTGTTATGGTGTGTTGTGGTGTGAAAAAATACTTTAAATACAGTGTTTGTGTGATAGTTTTTTTTCTCCGTGTACTGTTTTTTTTAAATTTTTGTGACACAGAGAACATTTTAAACCTTTTTTCTGGGCTCGGCATCATTATGTCAGGGTCACCTTCCCTCGAGAAGGAATTTTCCCCTCTCGGTGGACCCTCTCGATTTGAGAGGGTCATACCCCAGTGGATGGACAAGAATGATCAACATGGTGATATGAAGTTTTTGGTGCTTCAAACGACCGACGGCTCTCTCCTCCCAAGAAATCTATTTATAGTTGACAAATCCCTATCCTCCGTTGCTGGTGAGCTTTCCGAGCCCGGCAAGGCAAAATCAATGACAAAAAAAAAACTCATCATTAAAACCCGTAGCTCCCAACAATTTCAATCCCTCCAAACCCTATCTAAACTCATCGACGGAACCTCTGTTCTGAAAAAGAAAGTTGAACAACTAGCCGAAATTCAAAATGTAATAGAATCCGTCGTAGACAGTTATGACGATGTTCTAGATTGAATTTAAAAGATATATAAATCCTGTAGTGCATTCTTTAATTCAAGGAATATTATTTTTTTTGTAAAGAGTCGATGAAAACACGAGCCCTATGAGCTGTGCTATCGTCTATATGGCCAGAGAAGACGAAGATACGTCATCCAGAACGGCCGGGATACTGTATTGGCAGACGACGGCGCTAGCTAACGCGAGCGGTATCGAGGATTGTTGCAGCAGTCAAGACCCCAAAGTGATTGTAGCGCATGATAGGTAGTGTTCGTGATCGGCCTTACGTTGTGATATTTTAAGTGTTCCGTGAAGTGAAAGTTAATTTTCGGGTTTAGATGACCGTTTGGCGTACGTGTATTCTGCTTTGCTTTCTGGATGACACTAGTGTTGTGTCATGAGCAACTGAGCAACCCTATTCGCTCAGCTCAGTGAAGTGAGCAAAGGAGCGTGCTCGTGCGCTCGAGCAACGATGAGCGCAAGAGCAACGACGAGCAACTAGGAGCGCAAAGCAACCACGAGCAACTAGGAGCGCAAGAGCAAAAACGAGCCACCTACGGAGCAACCACGAGCAACCTACGGAGCAACCACGAGCAACCATAATCGAACAGGACAATCAATCTTACTGTTTGAAGCTTCGGTATCGTCAAAGACTCAGTCATAAAAGTCATACAATACAAGGTTGAATTACTTGGATAGATTTCATCAAGGTAACATGGTTACAGCTTAGTGACAAATTATTACAAGAAAACGATTATTTCACTACTCGCCTGCAACGGACCGCAAAATCAGAATAGTTTGTTTATGTTTATGTCTCTTGAATTGAAATGTCAAAAGTTCGCAGCAAAGTTCGCTGCAAGTTCCATCGCTTGCGGGAATGGAGTAGCTCAGATTCGATGGAGAAAATTTGACAAGTGTAGAAACAGAATGACAGCTTGAAAAGTTGCCAGCCACTTTGTTGATGGCCAGATTCAATCCAGTTTGTGTTTTTGCCAGCAACATTTCTAAATTCACCTTGGTCGTATGGTGACATTCCTGCCGCAAAAACTCCTGGAAAAGACGATAGAATTCTCCACTCTAAAATCGATATCGATGACTGGAGTAGTTCTGGACTTTACAATTGATAATTATTCATAGTTTAAATAAAAGATCTATAAACAAGTTTAAGCAGAACAGCCACACAAACACATCAAAGTTTTGATATGGATGTATGAAAACAAAAACAAACACACGTTTGAAGTTTGGTGGATGTCAATGTTATCCATGTTGCCAGCAACTTCCATTGGCCAGCCATGCCGAAAGTTGACGAGCAACCAAGTGGCCAGCAACATCATTTGACCATACCCTTAGTCAACCATATTACTCTCTCATAGCCTTCTAAATCAACAATTTTGAATAAACATCACCCGAACAATTGCCTGCTAGATGATTGGAACCCATTGGTGGTGATTTTTGTTACTTTTGTGTTATGGTGTGTTGTGGTGTGAAAAAATACTTTAAATACAGTGTTTGTGTGATAGTTTTTTTTCTCCGTGTAGTGTATTTTTTTAATTTTTGTGACACAGAGAACATTTTAAACCTTTTTTTCTAGGCTCGGCATCATAATGTCAGGGTCACCTTCCCTCGAGAAGGAATTTTCCCCTCTCGGTGGACCCTCTCGAGTTGCGAGGGTCATACCCCAGTGGATGGACAAGAATGACCAACATGGTGATATGAAATTTTTGGTGCTTCAAACGACCGACGGCTCTCTCCTCCCAAGAAATCTATTTATAGTTGACAAATCCCTATCCTCCGTTGCTGGTGAGCTTTCCGAGCCCGGCAAGGCAAAATCAATGACAAAAAAAACTCCTCATTAAAACCCGTAGCTCCCAACAATTTCAATCCCTCCAAACCCTCTCTAAACTCATCGACGGAACCTCTGTTGCAATCACTCCCCATACGACCCTCAATAGTGTAGAATGTGTAATTTATTCCTCGAATTTAAAAGACGTTAGTGACGATAGGATTTTGAATGAACTAAAGGACCAACGTGTGATTTCTGTGCGTAGATTCACGCGAAAAGTTAATAATGATATAGTGCCGACAAACATATTCCTGCCCCGTGTAAACGCCACCTGCATTCCATCTACTATTCGTATCGGTGCTCTACAAGTCTCCATCCGCCCGTACTACCCGAAACCGATGATGTGCTACAACTGCACTCATTTTGGTCACACCAAAATGAATTGCAAGGCTGCCCAATGCTGTGCCAACCGCGGTGAGAGACTGCATAGTCGATCATGTGTGCGTAGACCCCACAACGTTCCTGTCCCCGGTACCAACAAGAAGAAGCGTTAATTAAGTATAAGGTAGATAATTGCTGCTGTTATGGTAAAGCCCATAGATTAGTTAGTTTGCCCGTAACTTCCTCCCCTATCGAACAAAGACTCTCTTACGCACAACAAACGACCAGTGACGAAAAAGACAATATTATTGCTAACCTACAAGTGAAAACCAAACAACAAGAGGATCTTATTAACAAATTACCATCATCCATTGACGAACTTAACAAACAATTACATGACCAATGTAAATTGTTGAAATCCATCATTAAACAAAACACCACGAACGACAGACAACAACAAAACGACAGTTAAATAGAATCAGAAACAGACAAAACTTTGACCGACTCAGATGTGGCATCTCTCTCTCTATTAAAGCAGTTATAGCAGTTATAGCCGTCTTAAAATTTCTAGAAGTTGTTTGGACCAGGCTTCCGTTTGAGCTCGAACGACGGCTCGTGGGGGCGCTCGGGGCGGACTTGTTGGAGCCTCGCACTGTAGTAAATTGTTCTTTGGGAGTAGTTTATATCGCTACTAACTTTAAGAATATAACATTCGTCAAGTCTGACGTCCGACGTCTGTGAGTAAACAAAAGAGGGTAGGAGAATTCAAAGGAAGAGGTTATGGAAACGGATGTATTTATTTTTTTAACCATGGTGTAAGAGAAAAAAATATTGTAAGAAAGAGTTAGAATCATAAAATAAGAACATCGATACATTAGATTGCCTTATGGTAAAAATAAATCATTGTTTTATTTATGTTGAAGAAATGAAGTGAACATGAAATACGTTTAAACTTTTACATTAACTTAAAAAATTGCATGTAAATCGCCAACTATGCGTACATTGAACTATGATGATACATATTTGATTATCATTCCTATCTTCATAAAATTGTACAAAGTTATATTTGTCAACTGGTAATCTGCTTTTTTCAGCGAGTGAATTACTATCTTCCATAAAGTCGGTATCATCAACCACCAGAATCTTGAGTATGAAACACAACAGTAGGATAATGCCACGCGTCAAACCAGTTCATCGTTATGTGTGAATGCGGAAAATTATTTAAATGTGGGTAATAGTTGTGGGTGACATGATAGTTTAATTTAATTTCTAATAATTTTAATTTACCCTGCAAATTCGTCTATTTTAAAGGCAGAGACTGGATCCGAAACGTTGTCAAGCTGGGGCAGTAGGTTATTGCTACTATCCGTCAAATATCCAGCAATATTATGTGCTCTGTTTGAGGTAGCTATTTGAAACAATCGAGTATATAAATCTGTAGAAATTCGATTCCGAAAGTCGATTTGAAGTAAGAATTGCTTAAATACACTAATAAAATCATGTTTTGCGCAAAACTCTAAAACAGTAAAAGAATCAAGTTCCGGATGGCCCAAGAACATATCAACATGTTTTCCGTTGAGTAAATTGTCTAGTTTAAATAAAAGATCTATAAACAAGTTTAAGCAGAACAGCCACACAAACACATCAAAGTTTTGATATGGATGTATGAAAACAAAAACAAACACACGTTTGACGTTTGGTGGATGTCAATGTTATCCATGTTGCCAGCAACTTCCATTGACCAGCCTTGCCGAAAGTTGACGAGCAACCAAGTGGCCAGCAACATCATTTGACCATACCCTTAGTCAACTATATTACTCTCTCATAGCCTTCTAAATTAACAATCTTGAACAAACATCACCCGAACAATTGCCTGCTAGATGATTGGAACCCATTGGTGGTGATTTTTGTTACTTTTGTGTTATGGTGTGTTGTGGTGTGAAAAAATACTTTAAATACAGTGTTTGTGTGATAGTTTTTTTTCTCCGTGTAGTGTATTTTTTTAATTTTTGTGACACAGAGAACATTTTAAACCTTTTTTCTGGGCTCGGCATCATAATGTCAGGGTCACCTTCCCTCGAGAAGGAATTTTCCCCTCTCGGTGGACCCTCTCGAGTTGAAGAATGACCAACATGGAGATATGAAGGTTTTGGGGCTTCAAAGGACCGACGGCTCTCTCCTCCCAAGAAATCTATTTATAGTTGACAAATCCCTATCCTCCGTTGCTATTTATAGTTGACAAATCCCTATCCTCCGTTGCTTGTGAGCTTTCCGAGCCCGGCAAGGCAAAATCAATGACAAAAAAAAAACTCATCATTAAAACCCGTAGCTCCCAACAATTTCAATCCCACCAAACCCTATCTAAACTCATCGACGGAACCTCTGTTACAATCACTCCCCATACGACCCTCAATAGTGTAGAATGTGTAATTTATTCCTCGAATTTAAAAGACGTTAGTGACGATAGGATTTTGAATGAACTAAAGGACCAACGTGTGATTTCTGTGCGTAGATTCACGCGAAAAGTTAATAATGATATAGTGCCGACAAACATATTCCTGCCCCGTGTAAACGCCACCTGCATTCCATCTACTATTCGTATCGGTGCTCTACAAGTCTCCATCCGCCCGTACTACCCGAAACCGATGATGTGCTACAACTGCACTCATTTTGGTCACACCAAAATGAATTGCAAGGCTGCCCAATGCTGTGCCAACCGCGGTGAGAGACTGCATAGTCGATCATGTGTGCGTAGACCCCACAACGTTCCTGTCCCCGGTACCAACAAGAAGAAGCGTTAATTAAGTATAAGGTAGACAATTGCTGCTGTTATGGTAAAGCCCATAGATTA
>KZ063593.1:19328-38235 GCA_002091835.1 Anopheles maculatus
CGTAAATTGTTGAAATCCATCATTAAACAAAACATCACGAAAGACAGACAATAACAAAACTACAGTTCATTAGAATCAGAAACAGACAAAACTATGACCGACTCAGATGTGGCATCTCTCTCTCTCTCTATTAAAGCAGTTATAGCAGTTAAAGCCGTGCTAAAATTTCTAGAAGTTGTTTGGACCAGGCTTCCGTTTGAGCTCGAACGACGGCTCGTGGGGGCGCTCGGGGCGGACTTGTTGGAGCCTCGCACTGTAGTAAATTGTTCTTTGGGAGTAGTTTATATCGCTACTAACTTTAAGAATATAACATTCGTCAAGTCTGACGTCCGACGTCTGTGAGTAAACAAAAGAGGGTAGGAGAATTCAAAGGAAGAGGTTATGGAAACGGATGTATTTATTTTTTTAACCATGGTGTAAGAGAAAAAAATATTGTAAGAAAGAGTTAGAATCATAAAATAAGAACATCGATACATTAGATTGCCTTATGGTAAAAATAAATCATTGTTTTATTTATGTTGAAGAAATGAAGTGAACATGAAATACGTTTAAACTTTTACATTAACTTAAAAAATTGCATGTAAATCGCCAACTATGCGTACATTGAACTATGATGATACATATTTGATTATCATTCCTATCTTCATAAAATTGTACAAAGTTATATTTGTCAACTGGTAATCTGTTTTTTTCAGCGAGTGAATTACTATATTCCATAAAGTCGGTATCATCAACCACCAGAAGCTTGAGTATGAAACACAACAGTAGGATAATGCCACGCGTCAAACCAGTTCATCGTTATGTGTGAATGGGGAAAATTATTTAAATGTGGGTAATAGTTGTGGGTGACATGATAGTTTAATTTAATTTCTAATAATTTTAATTTACCCTGCAAATTCGTCTATTTTAAAGGCAGAGACTGGATCCGAAACGTTGTCAAGCTGGGGCAGTAGGTTATTGCTACTATCCGTCAAATATCCAGCAATATTATGTGCTCTGTTTGAGGTAGCTATTTGAAACAATCGAGTATATAAATCTGTAGAAATTCGATTCCGAAAGTCGATTTGAAGTAAGAATTGCTTAAATATACTAATAAAATCATGTTCTGCGCAAAACTCTAATACAGTAAAAGAATCAAGTTCCGGACGGCCCAAGAACATATCAACATGTTTTTCGTTGAGTAAATTGTCTACCATTCGTGTGGTTAGTTGGTTTGCAAAATTCTTCGAATTTTCAAAAGAGTTTAAATATATCCCATAATAATGGGTTCCCGTCAGAAAATGTCTCAAGTTGTTGGACAATATCTGTTCGTGCAAGGTGTCTTCATTCACTGTTGCCTCCACAAACAAAAGCCGTTTGATTGCTTTTTTGTACCTTGATGCGAATGCGTAATCTAGAGCCGTCCACTGGAAAAGTTCATCTTTCATATTTGTTAGCTCAAGAGACATCTCTTCTACAAGCATATCTATAATTGATTGTGAAGGATAAGTTACTGCTAAGTGAAGCGGTAATCGACCAAAGGCATCCGTCAAGGATGCTGACGAAGAATCCTGGGACAACAATTCACGAACCTTTTCTACTGACTGATTGATTACAGCCATATGAATATGACATCCCTCACTATCTCCTACAATGATACGATTTAGAAAATCTCGAGTTCGATCCATACTTGCATTCCAATAGCTCCACGATCGGAAAAAGCTTAAATTTTTCACGCCATTATTGTTAGAGTAAATCCACGAAGCCGCCAAATACTCAGCAAAGATTCTATGAGTAAACTGCGGTGCGTTATCTAGCACTCCAGTAAGGATTGCGGAACTCATATTACCTTGAGCTACATCCTGCATGCATTGCACAGCTTCCTGATGCTGATCGACGGATACAACCTCTCGTAAGTCTTTACTGAATATCATAAGCATAGCTAACAGAGAATGTTGTTGTTTGTTCAGCCTGTTCTTGATCCTCATGGCTTGGACATTTTATACATTGGCAGAATTGGAATTACCTTCTTTACAGACATCCGAATCAATCAAATTATCTAAATACTCGAACCAATTCATACCACAATGTTTCAGTAAGTATTGCAATATTTTATCAGAACGATCATCACCGTAATTGAAAGCAACGTAATGAAACATGTTCCACCCGTTTGTTGTGTTTTTCTTAGTGGGATCAAACCCTTTAGCAATCAAACAATGCATCATGAAGAAACAACCATTTTGAGCCGTGCTATGAAGCAGGTTTCTACCTTCCTCGTCTTCACTGTCCCTCTCGGTTACCTTTTGGAGAAGATAAGTAAATGAAGACATCGATTTCACATGACAAGTCTTACTGTCCTTAGGCATCAACCTCATGATCATCACGATGAGTCTATTAGTGATGGTCAGGCTAGTCTTTTGCACAATGTATTTGACCATATCCAAGGCCCCCTTATGTACTGCTGTAGCGAGAAGAGCTTCTATAATGTGTCCATCGTGCACGAACTTTTTTACATTGTACTCATGCAACCATAAACGAGTTCTAGCAATATTCTGAATACAACAAAACGTTGGACATTCATTTTTGTCTATTAATGGTATGTTGTCTATAACTGGATCATAGGAATCCTCGATGTCTCTATCTTCGATCATCTGTATCTTGAGTATAGAGCATAGTCGTTGGAAACTGTTCTTAAATGAGTTCAGTTTATTATGCTCAATTGTATACTTCAGAGCAGAAACGAAATACGAAACGTTGTCAAGTTGTGGAGGAAGGTTGTTGCTGCTATATATTAAATATGCAACAATGTCGTATGCACCACTGGCGCTTGCTTTCTGTAACAAGTGACTGAAACTGTACGTAGAAATGTTTTCTCGAATTTCAATTTTGCGTAAAAGATGCTTAAATACGTTGATCATATTATGCTTGGCACAAAACTCAAGGACATTATGATCGTTAAGTTCCCTGCGGCTCGAGAAGACGTCAATATGCCTATCATTGAGTAAATTGCATACTATTTGATAGGTTAGTGCGTATACGAAGTTCTTAGAGTTTTCACAAGAGTTTAACCATCGCCCGTAGTGAAGGATACCGGTCAGCAAATCTTTTAAGTTGTTTGATAATATCTGTTGGAGCAAGATGTCTTCATTCACTTTGGCTTGCGCTGCTAATAGATTCACGATTGTAACTGGGAATCTGCTTGCAAATGCGTAATCTAAAGCCGTCCACTGGAAAAGACTATCGTTCCAATTTATACTTTCTTTTCTATTTATGTGCATTGTTTCTACAAGCAGGTCTACAATTGATTGTGAAGGATAGGTTACTGCTAAGTGAAGCGGCATTCGACCTACGGCATCCTTCAAGAATGCTGAAGAAAAATTCCGGGACAACAATTCACGAACCTTTTCTACTGATTGATTGATTACAGCCATATGAATATGACATCCCTCACTATCTCCTACAATGATACGGTTTAGAAAATCCCGAGTTCGATTCATTCTTGCATTCCAATACCTCCACGATCGGAAAAAGCTTACATTTTTCACGCCATTATTGTTGGAGTAAATCCACGAAGACACCAAATACTCAGCAAAGATTCGATGAGTAAACTTCGGTGTGTTATCTTGCACTCCAGTAAGGATTACGGAACTCATATTACCTTGAGCTACATCCTGCATGCATTGCAAAGCTTCCTGATGCTGATCGACAGATAAAACCTCTCGTAGGTCTTCTTTACTGAATATCATAAGCATAGCTAACAGGGAATGTTGTTGTTTGTTAAGCCTATTCTTGGTCCTAATAGCTTGGACATTATTTGCATTGGCAGAATTGGAATTACCTTCTTTACAGGCATCCGAATCAATCAAATTATCTAAATACTCGAACCAATTCATACCACAATGTTTCAGTAAGTACTGCAATATTTTATCAGAACGCTCGTTACCCTCACTGTAAGCAACGTAATGAAACATGTTCCACCCGTTTGTTGTGTTTTTCTTTGTGGGATCAAACCCTTTAGCAATCAAACAATGCATCATGAAGAAACAACCATTTTGAGCCGTCATATGAAGCAGATTTATACCTTCATTGTCCACAGTGTGAGCGTCAACCCTTCTTTGGAGAATATATAAGACAGAAGACATCGTACACCTATGATGACTTTTTTTTGTATTTGAGAACAACCCCATGACCATCACAATGAGTCTGTTGGTGATGGTCAGGCTGGTCTTTTGCACAATGTATTTGACCATGTCCAAGGCCCCCTTATGCACTGCTGTAGCGAGAAGAGCTTCTATAACGTGTCCATCGTGCAGGATAGCTTGCTCATCATATTTAGGTATCGATAAGCCAACGCTGTTAGAACTCTGCACACAACAATACGTTGGATATACATTTATGTCTATTAATGGTATGTTGTCTACATCTGGATCATAGACATCGTCGATACTATCTATATCCTTAATCATCTCTATCTTCAGTAGGGAGCATAATCGTTGGAAACTGTTCTTAAATGTGTCCAGTTTATTATGCTCAATTGTATATTTCAGTGTAGTAACAAGATGCGAAACGTTGTCAAGTTGGGGCAATAGGTTATTGCTACTATCCGTGAAATATGCAGCAATGTTGTGTGCACTATTTGAGCTAGCTATTTGCAACAATCGAGTATATAAATCAGCAGAAATTCTATTCCGAATGTCGCTTCTAAGCAGAAAATTTTCAAATACACCAATTATATCATACATGGCACAAAACTCTAAGATATTATGATCGTCAAGTTCCTTGCGGCTCAAGAAGACGTCAATATGCCTTTCATTGAGTAAATTGTGTACTATTCGAATGGTTAGATTCTCAATGGTTTTGGGGTATTCACAAGAGTTTAAACATCTCCCGTAGTAAAGGATACCATTCAGCAAATGGTATAAGTCGTTTGATATTAGCTGTTGAAACAAGACGTTTTCATCCACTTTTGCTTTCCTAGCGATGAATTTTGCGGGTGAAGAAACGTATATATTTGCAAATGCATAATCTAAAGCCGTCCACTGGAAAAGATCATCTTTTTGATTTATCAATTCGCAAGGCGTTTTTTCTAAAATCATATCTATAACTGTTCCGGCGGCAGATATTACTGCTAAGTGAAGTGGTAATCGACCAACAGCATCCGTCACGGATATAACCGAAGGATCGTTGGTCAGCAACTCGCGAACCTTTTTGTCTGATTGATTGATTATAGCCATATGAATATCACACCGTTTACTATCTTTCATAATCATGCTATTGAGAAAATTTCGAATTCGAAGAAAATCTATTTTCCAGTAATTCCAAGAACGGAAAAAGCTCACACTTTGTATGCGATCTTTGTTGCAGTACAGCCAAGAAGCCGCAAAATATTCAGCAAATATGCGATGACTGAACTCGGGAATATTGTCCCGTACTCTACTAATGAAACCGGCTTTGTCACTTTCTTCAGTTATAGTTTGCATGAATTTGATAGCTTTCCTATATTCTCCTTCGGTTAAAAGTTTAGTACTTATCTCTTTATTGAATATGACAAACAAAGACAATAGACTATACTTCCGTAACATTTTATTGTTTTTATCATCAATCGATTTCCTTCGAACGGGATAGAAAGTTGTTGAGTCTATTGATCCTTTTTTTTCAGTGTGTAATATTCTCAAATGTTCCTTTACGTAGTTTTCAATTATTTGTAATTGATCCACGCTTGTTTCTTCAAAGAGCTCAGTGGATTTTGTAAGCTCATTATTGCTTAAGAGGATTTTCATATTTGGTAGTGAAATTTTGGCAGCCATGTGCAGAAAAAGCGGTATTATTTTCAGTTCATTTAACCCGTGGATAGTCAAATTGTAAATGTTTTGCAATATCGTTATGGCATGGTTATCATTAGTTAATTTAAAGCCCTCTATGTTGTTCTCTAAATAATTCACCAAGAACAACAGTCGATGCTTGAACGAAAACGGTTCCAGCTGCCAGAACATACAGTTTGCGAATGCATTCCGTAATTCTTCTTTTAATTTGTATGGTCTTGTAGAAAGATATAGGTTTCGTATACCTTCAAAATGAGCTAATCGTGCAAAATATTGCATTACAAAATCTTTATAATCAGGTACAATTTCATCGAACCCATCCAATAGAAAAACACATCGTTTTTCGTTAAACTTGCTTTGAAACAACCGCAGTTCGAGGAGCTCATTAAAAGATAATTTAGACTTTTTTATCTCGTTCTCATCAAGAATTATTTTTCCATCCGAAATCTTTAACGTGTGTGCTGTACTAATTGCTTTTGCTCTATCATCTGCTTCCTTGCTTGATCCTACTTTAGACTTCGTCAAATATAGAATACGATAAAATATCCTTATTATTTGTGTATCATCAATAGTTGTTGGGTTCAAAGTTTGTAAATGATTGAAATCAGCGGAATGTTGTACAGCATTAATTCGAACGACATACAACGAAGGGTTATCGATCGACAACGCAGATGTTAGCCACGTGAAATAGGTAGTTTTCCCATAACCGGCCTCGTCTAAAAATATATGAACTTTAGCACTGTTATCAGTCTCTAAAGCATCAGGGAGTCTGCTGACTTCATTCTTTAAGGATTTAATTGATTTTATCATTTGTGGCGTAATATGTTTATCAATTATAGGTTTTTCCGATTCCATTATGTTTATGGGTTGGTTGGTATAAGGTTCGCAGGAACGTCGTATATACCAAGGCTTAATTTTGGAAAATACCATTTCATTGAAGTTTTTAATTTCTTTCTTTTTCATTCGGTCGCATTCATCCAAAACACGAAACAACAGACTCAAACTATCATTATCTCTCACAATGCTGTCCAGAGATGTCCTAATTCCAAAAAGCTGTATCCTACCATGTTGCTTATTCAACTTCCGCTTTGCGCTGTCGGTAAGATCACAAACGAATAAACCATCTTCAGACATGTCGTCTTCGACCGGTTTCTCTACAATGATTAGCTTCATGTTGTAAGATTTTGCATAATTCTTCATAGCTCTCAGTTCGTGTCTCTCCAACTGACCCAGGACAGTCACCATGTATTTAGTAGAGAGATCAACAGACATAATGAACTCCATCAGTTCGGAAAGGACTTCAACGATTTTCTCATCGAACAACGATGATGTTCTATCCACAAACAGGCATTCATACCGATACAGGGCTAGGGTTTGCGATACAATAAAAGAATTCATTTCCATACTTGTTGTGCAACGATACCGATAGACATCACTAGATGATGAACAACTAAGGAAATCGCTCAGTGTCGTGTCTTTCAGACAATTCGATTTTACAGTAATGTGCCGATATTTCTTATTCAGCGAATGAAGGTAGTCTGTCGTAAATGATTCAATCTTGGAGAAAGTTGATTTTTTGTTTTTAAAATACGCTGTAAGATCTTCCAAATCTATTGATTGCGAATTTATCATGCATTCAAATAACAAACTTTGCAGGTTATCGTATGTATCTTTTGATATGTCCACCCAATTTGGTATAATATCCATAATTTGCGTGTATAGCTCTGTATCATTCATGGTCCCACATACTAACATGAAGTTTTCATAGAACTGGTGGATGGCCTCTCTCAACGATTTAGAAAAGGTAGCTTCATCTGATAACGGATGGTGGTTAACCGTGATGAAAGCGTCGACGAATGGTTGTTCAATCATTATGTCGATTTCTTCCCATTGAACTTTGTCATGGCTTTGTCCTTGATTTGCAGTTGATTTGAAATATTCTTGCACAAAGCTGTAACGTACTTTTCCAGTGATTGGATTATCTGAAGCACGAAAGATTTCATTAAATCTATATTTTTCTGAATCATGTTGCTCTACACATATAGCAATGAAATATCCGAAAATTTTAAATATTGAAGTGTTTAAATCAATTTGCTTTTTAGTTTTTACGTGTTGTGCAATTGCCTGTCCTAACCTTTCTAAACTGGCATTTCTTAGCTCGTCGATAAGCTTTTTATACTCTTGAGTGGTATCGAATCTATAGCAGGTCGCGCCCATTTCGTCACAGGTCGATAATATGTGATCAACGCCATATTTCTGCACTGTAAAGTATTTCTTCAGACTATCATCAATGGTTGCGTTGGTGCACAAAATGTATGTATGAGAACCGTTCGACGATTGTTTGATTTCGAGGTACGACACAAAGTACTTTGGAATTGAGAACGGTGCATCAGAGGTCCATTTCGTGAGCAACGCATTTTCTTTGATTGATGGAACTTTTTTGACGCTATCTGGTGTTTTTTTATGTTTTGCCTGAATGTAAATATTAGCGAAATCGTTTGGTGCTGATGGCAAGGAATAGTGGAACACTGCGTCATCAAATTTACCAGCGTCGGGGTCTTCCATGGTAATGAGAAAATCGGACAATGTACCTTTACGGCGGAGGTTGAAGGCACGAAGCAGTATCAGCATCGCTACACGCAGTTGGTAGGAGGTCCCATGCAAGGTAGATTTACTTTGAGCACCTCCTCTTAGCGGTGTTTTTGAAACCCCACTAGACGATTGAGCAGCTGCACCAGTTGTGGTCGTTTTTGTGGCAACAGACATTTTTCGATGATTTTCCGTCTGCAGTTCCATTGTTTATGTGCCTATAAAATAAAAGATTCGAATCAGTTTTACTCATTCAAGACAAATGATAATACTCTGAAAGTTATGAGAGATGGATGGTACCTGGAACTTTTTTTCGGCTAGTTAGTCAAAAACTGCATAATTATGAAAAATAAATCGGTAAATAAATGTTCTTTCAACAACTTACAAACAAGAAAAACAATAGTGTATATTCTTCAAATTCTTTCTCTTACCTTTTTGGTTTCATGTAACCTACATCAATAGTAATTTTAGAAGATTACAAAGAAACTTGACAACGTTTCGTATTTCGTTTCTGCTCTGAAGTATACAATTGAGCATAATAAACTGAACTCATTTAAGAACAGTTTCCAACGACTATGCTCTATACTCAAGATACAGATGATCGAAGATAGAGACATCGAGGATTCCTATGATCCAGTTATAGACAACATACCATTAATAGACAAAAATGAATGTCCAACGTTTTGTTGTACTGAGGATATTGCTAGAAATCGTATATGGCTGCATGAGTACAATGTAAAAAAGTTCCTGCACGATGGACACATTATAGAAGCTCTTCTCGCTACAGCAGTACATAAGGGAGCCTTGGAGATGGTCAAATACATTGTGCAAAAGACTACCCTGACCATCACCAATAGATTCATCGTGATGGTCATGAGGTTGATGCCTAAGGAAAGTAAGACTTGTCATGTGAAATCGATGTCTTCATTTACTTATCTTCTCCAAAAAGTAACCGAGAGGGACAGTGCAGACGAGGAAGGTAGAAGCCTGCTTCATAGCACGGCTCAAAATGGTTGTTTCTTCATGATGCATTGTTTGATTGCTAAAGGGTTTGATCCCACTAAGAAAAACACAACAAACGGGTGGAACATGTTTCATTACGTTGCTTTCAATTACGGTGATGATCGTTCTGATAAAATATTTCAATACTTACTGAAATATTGTGGTATGAATTGGTTCAAGTATTTAGATAATTTGATTGATTCGGATGCCTGTAAAGAAGGTAATTCCAATTCTGCCAATGCAAATAATGTCCAAGCTATTACGACCAAGAATAGGCTTAACAAACAACAACATTCCCTGTTAGCTATGCTTATGATATTCAGTAAAGAAGACCTACGAGAGGTTTTATCTGTCGACCAGCATCAGGAAGCTTTGCAATGCATGCAGGTTGTAGCTCAAGGTAATATGAGTTCCGTAATCCTTACTGGAGTACAAGATAACACACCGCAGTTTACTCATCGAATCTTTGCTGAGTATTTGGCGGCTTCGTGGATTTACTCTAACAATAATGGCGTGAAAAATGTAAGCTTTTTCCGATCGTGGAGGTATTGGAATGCAAGTATGAATCGAACTCGAGATTTTCTAAATCGTATCATTGTAGGAGATAGTGAGGGATGTCATATTCATATGGCTGTAATCAATCAATCAGTAGAAAAGGTTCGTGAATTGTTGTCCCGGAATTTTTCTTCAGCATTCTTGAAGGATGCCGTAGGTCGAATGCCGCTTCACTTAGCAGTAACCTATCCTTCACAATCAATTGTAGACCTGCTTGTAGAAACAATGCACATAAATAGAAAAGAAAGTATAAATTTTCCAGTGGACGGCTCTAGATTACGCATTCGCATCGAGGTACAAAAATGCAATCAAACGGCTTTTGCTTGTGGAGGCAACAGTGAATGAAGACACCTTGTATGAACAGATATTGTCCAACAACTTGAGACATTTTCTGACGGGAACCCATTATTATGGGATATATTTAAATTCTTTTGAAAATTCGAAGAATTTTGCAAACCAACTAACCCCACGAATGGTAGACAATTTACTCAACGGAAAACATGTTGATATGTTCTTGGGCCATCCGGAACTTGATTCTTTTACTGTTTTAGAGTTTTGCGCAAAACATGATTTTATTAGTGTATTTAAGCAATTCTTACTTCAAATCGACTTTCGGAATCGAATTTCTACAGATTTATATACTCGATTGTTTCAAATAGCTACCTCAAACAGAGCATATAATATTGCTGGATATTTGACGGATAGTAGCAATAACTTACTGCCCCAGCTTGACAACGTTTCGGATCCAGTCTCTGCCTTAAAAATAGACGAATTTGCAGGGTAAATTAAAATTATTAAAAATTAAATTAAACTATCATGTCACCCACAACTATTACCCACATTTAAATAATTTTCCGCATTCACACATAACGATGAACTGGTTTGACGCGTGGCATTATCCTACTGTTGTGTTTCATACTCAAGATTCTGGTGGTTGATGATACCGACTTTATGGAAGATAGTAATTCACTCGCTGAAAAAAGCAGATTACCAGTTGACAAATATAACTTTGTACAATTTTATGAAGATAGGAATGATAATCAAATATGTATCATCATAGTTTAATGTACGCATAGTTGGCGATTTACAGGCGATTTTTTAAGTTAATGTAAAAGTTTAAACGTTTTTCATGTTTACTTCATTTCTTCAACATAAATAAAACAATGATTTATTTTTACCATAAAGCAATCTAATGAATCGATGTTCTTATTTTATGATTCTAACTCTTTCTTACAATATTTTTTTCTCTTACACCATGGTTAAAAAAATAAATAAATCCGTTTCCATAACCTCTTCCTTTGAATTCTCCTACCCTCTTTTGTTTATTCACAGACGTCGGACGTCAGACTTGACGAATGTTATATTCGTAAAGTTAGTAGCGACATAAACTACTCCCAAAGAACAATTTACTACAGTGCGAGGCTCGAACAAGTCCGCCCCGAGCGTCCCCACGAGCCATCGTTCGAGCTCAAACGGAAGCCTGGTCCAAACAACTTCTAGAAATTTTAACACGGCTATAACTGCTATAACTGCTTTAATAGAGAGAGAGAGAGATGCCACATCTGAGTCGGTCATAGTTTTGTCTGTTTCTGATTCTAATGAACTGTAGTTTTGTTATTGTCTGTCTTTCGTGGTGTTTTGTTTAATGATGGATTTCAACAATATAATCATGTATATATTGTCATGTAATTGTTTGTTAAGTTCGTCAATGGATGATGGTAATTTGTTAATAAGATCCTCTTGTTGTTTGGTTTTCACTTGTAGGTTAGCAATAATATTGTCTTTTTCGTCACTGGTCGTTTGTTGTGCGTAAGAGAGTCTTTGTTCGATAGGGGAGGAAGTTACGGGCAAACTAACTAATCTATGGGCTTTACCATAACAGCAGCAATTGTCTACCTTATACTTAATTAACGCTTCTTCTTGTTGGTACCGGGGACAGGAACGTTGTGGGGTCTACGCACACATGATCGACTATGCAGTCTCTCACCGCGGTTGGCACAGCATTGGGCAGCCTTGCAATTCATTTTGGTGTGACCAAAATGAGTGCAGTTGTAGCACATCATCGGTTTCGGGTAGTACGGGCGGATGGAGACTTGTAGAGCACCGATACGAATGGTAGATGGAATGCAGGTGGCGTTTACACGGGGCAGGAATATGTTTGTCGGCACTATATCATTATTAACTTTTCGCGTGAATCTACGCACAGAAATCACACGTTGGTCCTTTAGTTCATTCAAAATCCTATCGTCACTAACGTCTTTTAAATTCGAGGAATAAATTACACATTCTACACTATTGAGGGTCGTATGGGGAGTGATTGCAACAGAGGTTCCGTCGATGAGTTTAGATAGGGTTTGGAGGGATTGAAATTGTTGGGAGCTACGGGTTTTAATGATGAGTTTTTTTTTTGTCATTGATTTTGCCTTGCCGGGCTCGGAAAGCTCACCAGCAACGGAGGATAGGGATTTGTCAACTATAAATAGATTTCTTGGGAGGAGAGAGCCGTCGGTCCTTTGAAGCACCAAAACCTTCATATCACCATGTTGGTCATTCTTGTCCATCCACTGGGGTATGACCTTCTCAACTCGAGAGGGTCCACCGAGAGGGAAAATTCCTTCTCGAGGGAAGGTGACCCTGACATTATGATGCCGAGCCCAGAAAAAAGGTTTAAAATGTTCTCTGTGTCACAAAAATTAAAAAAATACACTACACGGAGAAAAAAAACTATCACACAAACACTGTATTTAAAGTATTTTTTCACACCACAACACACCATAACACAAAAGTAACAAAAATCACCACCAATGGGTTCCAATCATCTAGCAGGCAATTGTTCGGGTGATGTTTATTCAAGATTGTTAATTTAGAAGGCTATGAGAGAGTAATATAGTTGACTAAGGGTATGGTCAAATGAATTTGCTGGCCACTTGGTTGCTCGTCAACTTTCGGCAAGGCTGGTCAATGGAAGTTGCTGGCAACATGGATAAAATTGACATCCACCAAACTTCAAACGTGTGTTTGTTTTTGTTTTCATACATCCATATCAAAACTTTGATGTGTTTGTGTGGCTGTTCTGCTTAAACTTGTTTATAAATCTTTTATTTAAACTATGAATAATTATCAATTGTAAAGTCCAGAACTACTCCAGTCATCGATATCGACTTTAGAGTGGAGAATTCTATCGCCTTTTCCAGGAGTTTTTGCGGCAGGATTGTCACCATACGACCAAGGTGAATATAGAAATGTTGCTGGCAAAAACACAAACTGAATTGAAT
Source organism: Anopheles maculatus (assembly GCA_002091835.1). Lineage (NCBI taxonomy): Eukaryota > Metazoa > Arthropoda > Insecta > Diptera > Culicidae > Anopheles > Anopheles maculatus. The sequence goes on from KZ063593.1 coordinate 32,551, forward strand.
CTGGCCAGCAACAAAGTGGCAGGCAATTTTTCAAGCTGTCACTCTGTTTCTATACTTGTCGAATTTTCTCCATCGAATCTGAGCTACTCCATTCGCGCAAGCGATGGAACTTGCAGCGAACTTTGCAGCGAACTTTTGACATTTCAATTCAAGAGACATAAACATAAACAAACTATTCTGATTTTGCGGTCCGTTGCAGGCGAGTAGTGAAATAATCGTTTTCTTGTAATAATTTGTTTAAAATGTAAGTAATACGTGGTAAAATATGAGAAACTATTATTAATGGTTCTATTTATTTACAAATACAGATGGATAAAAAAAAAGAAAAGCGGTAAATTTGCCGAAGACAGACGTAGCGCCAATAGCCGTAAGTACCTTTTTCCAATGCGTTGTGTTTTTCCAATAGTTGAGTTCATACAGTGAATGTTCGTGTTTATACTTTTCCTTATATTGTTTCGGAAGCAATACCATATTGTGATCGATATTAATTATGATTTAATTAATACATTAAGCCGCCTCAACTCCTTTGTGCGAGTTGATTGCACTCTGTACAAGCGTGTTCGAGCATTTACAACGAAATGAAAACAATCGGTAGTTGAGAACTCAACCTTTGTTCTCCTCCGGATCTACAATTATCCGTTCAGACGATCATCGCATCAACAAAGTACTGTCGTTCCTAAAAAGTATACTCATCAAAACGTCTTCCTAGGTCCGGTTGGGCCGAATTGGGTCGACGGGAAAGTGAACTGTCGGTCCCATCTGACGAGACGAGATCCTGAGTTCGTTAATCAATATAAACACTTCACACATACAAACACATGCATGCACATTACTCTTATTTTTAGTACAACTTTTCCGATGAAAAGACGTTGGAATTAATTTCAAATGTTCATGCTCGGCGAGTCTTGTGGTGCAAGGAAGATCCGAACTATAAAAACATCACGAAGCAGGAGCACGCATGGCTTACGCTGGCTTCCGAAATAGACATGGATGGGCATTTTCGAGGCTCGAGGCTGCAGTTTTCTTCGGTTCCGGGATCATCGGGGCTTCAACGTTCCCCGGTTCCGGATTTATCGGGGCGTCAATTTTCTCCGGTTCCGGAATCATCGGGACCTCAACGCTTCCCGGTTCTGGTATTATCAGGGTTTCATCGCTCCCCAGTTTCGGAATTATCGAAATTTCTATTTTCTCCTGTTCCGGGACCATCGGGGCTTCGAAGCTCCCCACTTTCAGGATCAGCGGCAACACAACACTCCCCGATTCCAGGATCTTCGAGACTACAACGATCCTCGGGAACGTCGGACCCTTCACATGTCCCTACAATAACGGGATTGCGAAACACACAAGTTGCGCCGGTGTGCAGGATGCCAAGGCAAACGCGTCTGGACAATCGTATTTTAAGCGTGCTAGACGCTCTGCAAAATGTTTGCCAAAAAATAGAGCAGCGGCTACCAATTTCTGGCTTTCTGGAATCTTTGGCTCGTCGGCTTCTGAAAAAGAAAGCTGAACAACTAGCCGAGATATATAAATCCTGTAGTGCATTCTTTAATTCAAGGAATATTATTTTTTTTGTAAAGAGTCGATGAAAACACGAGCCATATGAGCTGTGCTATCGTCTATATGGCCAGAGAAGACGAAGATGCGTCATCCAGAACGGCCGGGATACTGTATTGGCAGACGACGGCGCTAGCTAACGCGAGCGGTATCGAGGATTGTTGCAGCAGTCAAGACCCCATAGTGATTGTAGCGCATGATAAGTAGTGTTCGTGATCGGCCCTACGTTGTGATATTTTAAGTGTTCCTGTAATAATATTTGTTGAAACACACAAGGCATATAAATGTATACACGTTGAAGCACACATGTCAAAACGTATTGTCAAATGTTTATGTAAAGGAAGCTAGCTAGGAAAGAAGACGTCACTATTCAGTTCCCCGGAAGCGCAGCAAGAGGCTGCATGAATAAATACGCACGCTTGAAACAGTTCCGTGAAGTGTATGTTAATTTTCGGGTTTAGATGACCGTTCGGCGTACGTGTATTCTGCTTTGCTTTCTGGTTGACACTAGTGTTGTGTCATGAGCAACTGAGCAACCCTATTCGCTCAGCTCAGTGAAGTGAGCAAAGGAGCGTGAGCAACGTGCTATTAATCAGGTTGCTCTTTTGCTCATAGTTGCTCGTGCGCTCGAGCAACAATGAGCGCAAGAGCAACGACGAGCAATTAGCAGCGCAAAGTAACCACGAGCAACTAGCAGCGCAAGTGCAACCACGAGCAACCTACGGAGCAACCACGAGCAACCATAATCGAACAGGACAATCAATCTTACTGTTTGAAGCTTCGGTGTCGTCAAAGACTCAGTTATAAAAGTCATACAATACAAAGTTGAATTACTTCGATAGATTTCATCAAGGTAACATGGTTACAGCTTAGTGACTGTTCGTTGACACGAATGTTAACGGTGCACATGTGTCTGTTCCGAGTCGACGATAGTTCCTAGCACGGACGCATGGTGGCGCCACCAGCAGTGTAAGAACAGCAACAAGCGATCAAGCACGCGGCTCGAGAGTGTCCTTTGTAAAATTGTAAATCCGATAAACAAAAACAGAGAAAATACAGTCCCGCTCTACACTGAGCCATCATTTGGTCCTTACGTACCGGATTTATCAAGTGAAAGTGAACCATGGCCGAAGCACGCCGTATCAAAGGACTTAAACAAAAGCTAAAGACGCTACGCGCGTCGCTTAACGCACTTGTGTCATTTGGCATCGATTATGATCGACAAAAACATAACAGTGAAGTGGAAGTGCGTTTCAAGCATCTGGAAACATTGTGGCCAAAAGTGGAACAAGTACAAGAAGAGCTCGATGCGTGCGACGAAGAAGGATGTGACGAAAATCTCGCCGTTTACACCGAAATGGAACAGCTGTACTATCAAGCGTACAGTTTCCTCTCGTCTGAGGTCAAACATAACGCTAAGCAGCTTCCTGAACAGTCACCATCCACACCAGCGGTTGCACAAATGCGATTACCCGAAATAAAACTCCCTGTGTTTGACGGAAAGTACGAAAATTGGCTGAACTTCCATGTTTTATTCATGTCGATGGTTCACACAGCGCCGGGTCTGACAAACATACAGCGATTTCAATACCTCCGAGCATCGTTGAGCAGTGCCGCCTTACAAGTGATACAAGGTGTTAGTATTAGTGAGAGTAATTATCCAATCGCATGGGAACTCTTACTCAACCATTTCAACAACTCTAGTCGCTTGAAGGCACGATACGTGGAAAGGCTGTTTGAAATAGCCACCGTGAAAAAGGAATCGGCTGCAGATCTTCGATCACTGGTAGAGCAGTTTGAAACAAACGTGAAAGTGTTGAAGCAGCTCGGCGAACCAACGGAGCATTGGGACACGTTGCTCGTTCACATGCTTAGCAGCTGCCTCGATCCTAAAACGCGCAGAGATTGGGAAGAAATCAATACTTCATCTTCCACACCATCCGGAATCGATGAATTGACCAATTTCATCCTACGACGTGCAACAGTGTTGGACGCAATAACACCGAATGTGGAGACACTAACACCAAAGAAAAGCTACCAGCGTCCACCAGCCAGCCATACAGCGAACCAGCGACGCAGTGAGTGTTTATGCTGTGAAGGAAACCATCCCATCTATCGCTGCCAGCAGTTCAACCACGCATCGGTGTCGGAAAGGGATAACATCATTCGAAGCCGTCAACTATGTCGAAACTGCCTACGTCCTGGACACCGGACCAGCGGATGCCTATCTTCAACTAACTGCCGTGAGTGTAATAGTAGACATCATTCTCTTTTGTGCAATCGATTTCTAGGTACAGCTAACAATAATGTTCGTCAACAATTCACCGCTGCAACCCGCAATGAGAATCCTCCGCCTTCGTCGTGTGCCACACCAGGCGTCGAGTCGATCAGCTGTACTCCTAAAGGTCGAATAACTAAGGCAGTGTTGCTTGCCACCGCTGTAATAGTATTGGTAGACGACAACGGAAACAGACATAGTGCACGAGCCCTTTTAGATTCCGGCAGCGAGTGTTGTTTTATCACCGAACATTTAGCCCAACGTATGAAGGTTCGTCGTGAAAGGGTGTATCTACCAATAACTGGAATTGGCAACGCATCGACGCAAGCTAAACAAAAGCTCAAGGCTACAGTATGTTCTCGCGTTCGTCAATACTCTACCGACGCTGAGTTTTTAATTCTATCAAAGGTAACCACGGATCTTCCTACAGTTAGTGTTGATTGCTCGTCATGGAACATTCCATCGAATATACAGCTAGCAGATCCAAGCTTCAATATATCTGGTAGAATCGACGTGCTCATTGGAGCAGAGCTCTTCTTCGATATATTTCGGTTTCCGGGTAGAATGCCTCTCGGTCAAAATCTTCCAGTTTTAATCAACTCCGAACTTGGGTGGGTTATATCAGGTCCATCCACCAGTTCCTTAGCTCAACAACGTACTATCGCTGTCAACTTAGCTACACCTAACTTAGTTCAGCTCGAAGGTATTATGGAACGATTTTGGTCGATCGAGGAAGGTACAACACACAAACCGCTCTCAGTCGAGGAAAAGCATTGCGAAGATCATTTTCTTCGTAACGTTCGACGGTCTCCTGAGGGACGTTACATTGTGCGGTTACCCACCAAGAAGGAGGTGGTCGAAAAAATGACCGACAATAGACAGACTGCTATTCGTAGGCTATATTCGTTACAAAACCGTTTCAACCATCACCCTGAGCTCAAACAAAAGTATTCTGATTTCCTTAACGAATATGCTAGTCTCGGTCATATGCAGCGAGTTGGTAATGACGATGCGACGGGTAGAAAACGATATTATCTTCCACATCACGCAGTGCTTCGTGAAGAATCCACTACCACCAAACTACGAGTCGTATTCGACGCTTCCTGCGACACACCAGGTGGACCATCGCTTAACGAAGCTCTGATGGTTGGTCCCACAGTTCAGCAAGATTTACGATCTATTATATTACGAGCACGAAAACATCAGGTTATGGTAGTTGCGGACATAAAAATGATGTATCGCCAGATAATCGTAGATTCGCGAGACACTTCGCTTCAAATGATTGTATGGAAACCAGCTCCTGATCAGCCCATGCAGACCCATGAACTACGAACCGTCACATACGGCACCGCGTGTGCACCCTTCCTAGCAACAAGAACGCTGAAGCAGTTAGCAGTCGACGAAGGTTCAGCCTTTCCTGAAGCAGAGTTAGTGTTACTAAACGACTTCTATGTTGACGACCTGTTCTCCGGTGGCGCCTCAATAGCGGAAGCTAATAAGATCGTTACACAACTCAACGAGCTTCTCGGTAAGGGTGGATTCGAGCTTTGTAAATGGGCATCAAACAAAGACGAGGTACTTCAAACTATAAAGCCCGAACATCGAGCAATCTGTTCGTCGGTAGATCTTGATCGAGATCATGTTATCAAAACACTTGGACTCCAATGGGAACCAAAATCTGATACGTTGCGCTACAAAATCGAGGTGAATACGACAATTACAACTTCCATGGTAACGAAACGGTCAATACTTTCAACAATAGCACGATTATTCGATCCTCTCGGTTTAGTCGGTCCAGTTATCACTGCCGCTAAAATCTTTATGCAAAAACTATGGTCGTTGAAATCGGAAAG
>KZ063594.1:0-44811 GCA_002091835.1 Anopheles maculatus
CAAGCACGTAAACACGCAAACTTACCTTCACGAATGCATGCAGCTGCAGGAAATGTGACGAATGGGCGAGCAACGCGATTAGTAGAATAGGAAAGAGATTGGCCATACTATTCGTCGGTAGTAAAGTCGCACGAATGTGCAGGCGGCCAAAGTTCGAGAAACCCTTTGCTCAACGTGTAACGTAATTGCCCTGATAGTTGATGTTGATCGAACGAACAAGATATGCACAGTAATTCATTAATTGGTGTGGGACAGGCGAGTCTTTGTGATTAGTATTTATAGATTGGAATTAAGTTATTATTTGTTAGTTCTCGTATTTGTTTCTGTTAGTTATTCATGTTTAAAATTTTCCTTTCTGTTAAAATGCAGGACTTTTATATTATTAATATTTTATTTTAAATTAATCTTTAAAAATAAGAAAGTAAGTGAAATGTTCTACGAAATGATTGCGTTTTATTTAGTGTCGATAAACCGTACCAGCTTGCCATAAAACTTAAAATCCAGCAACGTTTCGTGCTTCACCTCCGAGTGAAAGATTTCCTCCAGCATGAACTCACTTTCGGGCAGGAAAGCCGGTACCGGAACATCGCCCAGTCGCAAATTGCGCACGTAATAGATGCCCCGAGCCAGCGGACACCTTAGCGGTATGTTTGTGTGGTTTCGCAAGTATTTGTAAACGGTGCTTACCAACCGATCGGACCTGGGGTTGCGGATGAAGAAACACACATCAAGCGATCGTCTGAACAGTGCGGTTTGTGCGAGCCGGTTCATGGTGACAGCATAGTAGCTTACCACTAGCTGCAAGAAAGCGAAAGTAGGGTGTAGCGTGGTAGTAGATGCGAAGTGTTTCAACACATTACCTTCAGTTCTTTAATTTCCCGAAACAGTTCAATATCACAATCGAACGTTTGATTCGCTTGGGAGAGACGGGGACGAAATGCGCACGATATGTTGATGTGTTTGCCATAACAGTTGTACTCGATTTTGGTACCGACGGGTATTAGCTGGATCTGGAAAGGGGAATGAATTGTTATTTAAACTAATGTTTGTTGATATAATGATAATCAAAAGGTTACCTTTAGTGCGTTGTTTTCGGATTGCAAATAGGAAAACACTGCGAGCACGGTAAGCGGTGTTACGATAGAGATGGTAAAGGCCATGCTATCGCCATCAGGGCAAACAGTCAACGAGAAGGCCCTGTGGCGTATTGCATTATAAATCTCTTTTCTGCAACACATTTGCGATTGTTGTGGGGAATGTTGTTTATTTATTTTTGATAAATCGCCGTTCAATTAGTATGGCACAAAATTGAGTAATTAAAATAATTTATAGCAAATTACTATGCCCCCTATTCGATCCCGAAGATAGATGTTCTGGTAGATGTTTTATTTTTAATAGCATTTAGTACGTTGGAACTCAACAATTTAAACCATATTGTACGAAATGAAAATGTACGAAAAGCAAAAATGTAAAGAAAGTTACAGAAAAGGGACTAATAGATCAGCTTTATGGCAAACTTATCGAGTGCTATAAAATAGTATACCTTACCAATGTTGAAGGGACTGTTCTTGCTCGGAATGCTATCGCCATCAGGGCAAACAGTCAACGAGAAGGCCCTGTGGCGTATTGCATTATAAATCTCTTTTCTGCAACACATTTGCGATTGTTGTGGGGAATGTTGTTTATTTATTTTTGATAAATCGCCGTTCAATTAGTATGGCACAAAATTGAGTAATTAAAATAATTTATAGCAAATTACTATGCCCCCTATTCGATCCCGAAGATAGATGTTCTGGTAGATGTTTTATTTTTAATAGCATTTAGTACGTTGGAACTCAACAATTTAAACCATATTGTACGAAATGAAAATGTACGAAAAGCAAAAATGTAAAGAAATTATTACAGAAAAGGGACTAATAGATCAGCTTTATGGTTAACGTTAACGAGTGCTATAAAATAGTATACCATACCAATGTTAAAGGGACTGTTCTTGCTCGGATTGAATTATTTTATTTTATATGTTTAAGTAAAGTTTTCTAACCTAAGCGTTATTAACCGAAATCTCCCATACTCAGGACTGTATTGGATTATTTATATTTATATATTTATTGTTATATCAACGGGTCCCGAGGCCTAATGGAGTAGCAAAGATTGTTATCAACGACGACGACTACACTCGCTGCTCCGTAAATAACTGCGACCATGGAAGAAGACGGAGGCTGTCTCTAAGACTGCCGGAAGCTAGGCCAACATCAAATGCTTCCGAGACGGAGTTAAAGGCCGCTGACATGCGAAGCATAGGATCTGACCGACCACGGAGGAGACGGCGAGTCGATACTTCCGTTCAGCAGACCTTTCGATGAACATGCACTCAGCATTACGCCTACGAACAGAAATCGGTTCGAGGTCCCAGGAGACGACACCGAGCACGATATTTATAAAAATACTTCTCTATAAAACCTATTAATCCCGACTTGATTCATTTAATGCTGTCTCAAACTACCACTACTACTCGGTTTATTTATTTCATTTCCAATCTTTCGCATAATGGCATTACGTTCCTGCTACTACTGCAACATGTCATCCGTTACGCGCACCAACTTTCCAAAGAAGCGACACTCAACCATCGGTTCCGACTTGATGCCGGAGTAGTAGTTGTTGTCAAACATGAAACCACTCTCGGGGAAAAACCCAGGCAATCGCACACTGGTCGGACTAACGTTGCGTATGTAGTACGGACCGGCCGGGATTGGACATTTGGTCGGGATACGATTGTTAAGCTGCATCTGATCGTACACATTCTTCACGAACCGATCCATCGACGGACGCTTCAGAAACGCACACACGTCAACCGTGCGTGATATGATGTGATTGTGTGAGGTACCATCTAACCCCACGACATAGTAGGAAAATGTTGCCTAAAACCAGGTCAACACAATCAACACCGACGGGCCTATCGAACTGGAATCGCACAGCACACTTACCTTCATGTCCTTCAGCTCCCGAAACATCTCCATCTCGAAGGTAACGGTTTGGTTGGTAATGGTGTTGAAATTGTTGATGGTGCGCGTTACGTTTATTATTTTTAAATTATACTTTACCACCACTTTACTAAGAACTGGTATGAGCTAACTACTGCAACATGTCATCCGTTACGCGCACCAACTTTCCAAAGAAGCGACACTCAACCATCGGTTCCGACTTGATGCCGGAGTAGTAGTTGTTGTCAAACATGAAACCACTCTCGGGGAAAAACCCAGGCAATCGCACACTGGTCGGACTAACGTTGCGTATGTAGTACGGACCGGCCGGGATTGGACATTTGGTCGGGATACGATTGTTAAGCTGCATCTGATCGTACACATTCTTCACGAACCGATCCATCGACGGACGCTTCAGAAACGCACACACGTCAACCGTGCGTGATATGATGTGATTGTGTGAGGTACCATCTAACCCCACGACATAGTAGGAAAATGTTGCCTAAAACCAGGTCAACACAATCAACACCGACGGGCCTATCGAACTGGAATCGCACAGCACACTTACCTTCATGTCCTTCAGCTCCCGAAACATCTCCATCTCGAAGGTAACGGTTTGGTTGGTAATGGTGTGGAAGTTGTTGATGGTGCGCGTTACGTTTATTATTTTTAAATTGTACTTTACCACCACTTTACTAAGAACTGGTATGAGCTACAGAAAATGAATGCAGGATTAATGATCAAAAGATTTTAGTAGTGTTTCTTGAAACTCACCTTAACAAATCCATCTGTTGGAGAGATGTACAGAGCAAGCAGAAGCGCTATGACAAACAGTGCTCGCAGCGTCCACAGCATGTTTGAGAGAGACAAAAACCACTGTACTGAAGAGCTGATTAGCTACAATCAACTAATGCCAATTTTTATAGCGCAACTAATTTTATAGCACCTCAGACCAAGATGAAGTCATTAGTGTTTCAGGAGATAAGTAGAGAACAAAAAAAAACTTTATTTAATTAGTTAATTTTCGTTTTGCATTTCAGCACTATTGAAGGTTAATAAGTTCTACACGAAAGGTTGCAAAAGTCATACAGGAGTAACGATAAAATAATAATTTTAATTGCTATAATATTTCTTTTTGAAATTTCACTAGAATTTCAATTGTTGTGCAACATTTGAAAAATTTCGCCTTGGATTTCAGAGACCTCAGTTTGCGCAAAAACAAAGCTAGTAGCTATAGATTCGATACTAAAAGCGTATTGATAATCGAGATACTAAGAAATTGCTTCTATTTTTTTTATTTTATTCACCTAGAAAAGATACCACCGTCCATAAGCCGGATCAGCTTCCCGTGCAGACGAAACTCAACCATCTTCTCGGCCCGCACCTCCGAATAGTAAATCAGCTCGAGCAAAAACTCTGCCAGCGGAAGAAACGATGGTACGGGCACGTCCGTTATCCGAACGTTCCTTATATGGTAACTGCCCGGCCCAAACGGACATCTGACCGGTAAGTCACTGCGCTCCTTCACGTAATCGTAAATGATTTTTACCAATCGATCGGACTTGGGATTTCGTAGGAAAAAGCAAATATCGATCGGCCGTTTGATGAGCGCATTCTGTACGGTACCGTTCCGTGCGACCGTGTAGTATTGGAATATGAGCTAAAGAGAGAGACGAGCAGTGAGTGAATGGAGTGTTTAATCGGTATAGTGAGGTATGCTCTCCCAATCTTACCCGTAGATCCTTAATGTTGCGCATCACATCAATATCGCAATCGAACGATTGGTTGCTGTACGATTTCGGATAGTTCAGCTTGTAGGACACGTTGAACGATCGTGTGAGTGATTTAAATTCAACTTTCTTAGCAACGGCCACCAGCTAAACAACAGACAATCGAAAAAATAGAGAGAGAGAAAAAATAATTTTAGTATTAATAAGCTACAAGAAACCATTGGCTTCGCTTGACACATACTTTTATGAAAGCATTTGTCTGTTTGGCGTAAAGTGATAGTAGAAAAAGTAAAATCAAGGCCCACTGCTTCATGTTCACTCTAGGGAAGTACCATCACAAATGGTAACAGGTGGCGTATAATGCATTTAAATTCGTACTATCGTGCGATCTAAATGTCAAATTAATGGACACCGGTTTTTGTGGGATTTAATTTGGGGCGATCGTTGATATAAATAGCTGCATTTAATTGGAAGCTGTAATTAATTGTTAGCACAACAAAAGCAAAAAATTGAATTCCAAAAAACAAATAGCTTAAACATATTTAAATGATTGCAGACGAGTTATTGCGATACGACTGTTTACTAACGCTACCATTACCGGTTGATAGGATGAACTGGATAATCAAACAGCCCGGATAATGGAACCGAAATGAAACGAGAAAATAAGCAGCTTCGTAACGCTTCGTAACGCTTCGTAACGCTCTTTGCATGGCATACTAGATTCGACTGGAATGTTTCGGGTTTTCGCTTGTGTATGCTTCAACAAATTTTTCACAGTAAGTAACCATAATAACTGGCATACATTTAGTTAGTTTATTGAACGCTTGGGTAATATGCTTTCAACTATTCGCACCAGCCTTCCGTTCAACCGAAACATGGCCATTATTTCCTGCTTAAGCCCGGAGTAATAGTCGAGCTGCACCATAAAGTCTGTTTCCGGCAGGAGCGCCGGCAGCGGCATATCGGCCAACCGTATGTTGCACATATTGTAATAATCGGACGGAATGGGACATCTCGCAGGTAGGTTGCTACGTTCCTTGATGTAGTCAAAAACACTCTTCACCAACCGATCGGAGCGTGGATTGCGAAAGAAAAAGCAAACGTCGATCGTACGCTTCAGAACCTCGTTCTGTATGGTACCGTTTAGTGCGACGACGTAGTACGATAGTACTACCTGCGTTTTTTTGGAGGTGACGGTGTACGGTTAGTTGTGATTTTGTTTGCTGTACGTTTGAAGCTGACAGGCTTACCTTTAAATCGTTCAGCTTTCGCGTGATGTATATGTCAAGGTCGAGTGATTGGTTCGTTAACGATTTGCGATTGTGGAACATGTACGATATGTTAAACGTTTTTGGATTGCATTTTAGATCCACTTTCGTACCAAACATTACTAGCTGTAAGGAAATAAGTAATAAAACTAAGCATTTTTTTTTTTGCAAAAGATCGGAAATAAATGGACCATACCTTCACGAAAGCGTCAGCTGCTTGGAAATGAAATGAAGCAAGCAAAACTGTTACAAACAAAATGGTTCCCAGCTGCTTCATGCTTACTAAAGGCGTGTTAGTACACGACTAAATACAGATTGCTCTCGTTGCGAGGAAATTTTTCACTAGTGCTCCGCAGTAGCGAACGGGAATAGACTTTAGATCGAGTACACGAATAACCCATTTAATTAGATCCTGTTGCACGCTCTGTTACATTTTAATTCTCGTTTTGTTATCTTGTTCACTCTGGATAGTTTGAGTTTCGTTTAGATTAGCTGTAGTGCATAATGTACTTTTAATTGAACATTTAGTTAGGAGCAAAACGCAAATTGTTTTATAATTATTTTGACTGCCGAAATTGTTTCACATTTACCTATCTTAAATTATACCTCCCTTGTTAATTGTTTCTCAATGACGCTCGAATATGTTTCCGATAAGAAGTTTTTGTTGAGACAAAATCGATTTAAGACAATCTTCGGACACCGTACCAGTAATCTCTCCTTCCGAAACATGATGCCTTAAAACAGCTTGCTTTGTATGTACCGTACCAACCTGCCACGCAATTGAAACTCGACCAATGTTTCTGCGCGCACCTGAGAATAGTAAACAATCTCCAGCATGAATTCGGATTCGGGCAGAAAGGCTGGAATCGGTGCGTCCGCTATCTTGAGGTCACACATGTAGTACTTTCCCGGGGCAAAGGGACATCTGGTCGGTATGATGCTGCGTTCCTTGATGTAATCATAGATATTCTTCAACAAACGGTCCGATTTGGGATTCCTCAGAAAGGCGCACAGATCAACCTGACGCTTGAGCAGAACGGACGACACGGTTCCATTCTTGGTTATACCGTGGTAAACTAGCCGAAGCTATGTAGGAAGGTTTGTTGGTTATTGGTAAAGCTTTGTGGGGCATCGAATGCGTTCTGCCTTACCCGGGCATCTTTGATTTGACGTTTAATCTCGATTTGAAACTCGAGCGATTGGTTACCGGTAGAGCTCGAGTTATGGAAGATGTGGGAAACGTTGAACACTCTCGTATTGTACCTTAAATCTGTTTTACTAGCAATCGGGATCAGCTTGTTGGGGGAATCGGGGAGAAAAGAACGGAATATAGATTAAAATTTCACATAGTAAGGATAGCACTTAGTAAACCTTTATGAAAGCGTTAGCTGCGGGCCAGAGAATACATAGAACGAGCACAATAGAGAACAACTTTGAGTACGACTTCTTCATGTTCGCAGCACGACAATGAAAGACTGCATATAGGGTGGAGAATGCATTTAAAAATTAAATGTTAATAAATAAAGTTTCATCTGCCAGCAAATTACTCAATTAAGATGCGTTAGAAATAAATGGTTTAACTCGTAAACTGTTAGCATCAATCGTTTGATCCACGGTAATGATGGTAAGAAAATGTTTAAAAATAGAAAGTTATTAAAAACAGATTACATTTCCACTCCAGCATTCAAGCTATCCGTTTGGTGTTTGAAAATGTTGTACTTTAAGATGTGCACAGCAAGAAATTTGGACTCGTACTTATTAATTTAAATAACTAGTTCGTCAAAAATGAGAATAGAATAAAGGAACAGTCACTACTATTTGCTGCAAGAAGTGTGACAGAATATGCCTATAAAAGGTTGTTAGTTACGCTGAGCTCTCGATCAAAAAGTCTAAGTATAAAAAATGACACGAAACTCTACGCTATCGCTCTTTGAGAAAATTAGTAGATGTCTAGTTGCACGGTTACAGGACCTGAGATCCTATGTAAAATAAAGCTAGCATCGAGAATTTCGTAAAACCAATTGCAACCTCGTAGTCATAGTTAGTTGCATATGTTTATAAAGGACAGCATAGAAGATTTCTGACATTCAAAAGCTCTTGCAGACACGTCATGTGAAAGATAGAAGATAGTCTAGCTTGTGCAGATGACGGTAGCCAGCTGTAAGCTCATTTATACATTTCGCAAGCAATATATTGAATCTTCTTCTTAGTAAATTCATGGTTAAGCAGGTTTTGATGGATATGACCAGGTCACCAATACGTCACTAGGAAACTTGGTCTAGGACTCCGACAGCTTTGGTTCCACTAGATCCAGCAAACAATTTCGCTGTACTCCTCTACGCCTCGTGCCAAAAGTGATGCATGAATCCGGCATTCTCATTACGTGCCTTTCGTATCGTTTCGGGTTTCGCCACCGTAAGAATATCTGCACTATCAAAAAGAGTCCTTGTTCTTGTCCTGCAGGAACTTGTGGAGCTCATTGTAGGTATTCGCCTTCGGATTTTGAAGTACCGATCGTTCCAAGTTATCAGAACTCCTCTATCACTATCCCAAAATCGTCACCGTCAACTGATACGCAGATTCTCAGACGGGCTCATGGTAAGAGTCTCCGGAAAGCAGGCACTTTGTCTTCGTCGCACTGATCCTCAATCCGATCCTACGAGCTGTGCACTTCGCTGCAGATGTCCATCCGAGTATGATCTATGGCCATGTATTGCTACTTCAACAAGCAAACTTGTAATAGTACTTCATTTTGAATACATTTTATCAGGCCTTTTTGTTCAAGTTATCAAAATTTCTACCAACTTTTAACTAAATAAGTAATTATCCAAAGCTAGACCGCAATAAACACTCCCGATAGTCTTCTAATTGCACACGATAATAAAGTCATTATTGCTCATTAGAAAAAAAAAGCATCGTTTATTTGTTATTCCTCCCAAAGCTACTTGAACAGTTTCTCAATAATACGCATCAGTCTTCCGTAGAACCGAAACTCTACCAGTGGTTCCGAACGTACCTCCGACCGATAGATAAGCTCCAGCATAAACTCAGCTTCCGGCAGAAACAGTGGTATCGGGATGTCGGCCGGCTTTAGGTCTCGCATGTAGAAACTGCCCGGACCGAACGGACATTTCGTTGGCATGTTACCGTGCTCCTTCACGAGCTGATACACCCTGTTTACCAGCCGGTCCGATTTGGGGTTGCGCAGGAAGAAGCACAGATCGACGTGTCGCTTCAGCAGTGCACTGTACGTGGTACCGTTTCGGGAAGCACTGTAGTACCCGAGCACAAGCTAAGAAGCGGGAGTTGTGGATAGGGGGTTAGTGCGGTTTGAACGGGTCGTACGGGTACGTCTTACCTTCATGTCCTTAATCTGTCGCGAAACTTCGATTTCGAAATCAATCGACTGATTGACCAACTGCTTCGGGATGTGGAACGTGTACGATATGTTAATGCTGCGAATGTTATTTTTCAGCTCAATTCTACTTCCAACAGCGACGAGCTGAGACGTACAGAAACGGAAAGGAGGATTGTTATCAAAGGACGATTGTGGTGTTCCTTCATTTACCTTCATGAAAGCATTCACAAGTCCGAAGCTAGCGGCAACTAGTAAAAGTGTGAAGAACGTGATTGTTTTTAACGACCGCATGTTTACCGCCCTATGTTGAACGGTAGAATGAAACCTTCGCCAGCTTTGTAAAAATCTATGCTCGGTCGGCGTGTCTTTTTAATCACGGAGGATGCGAATAATTGACGTTGTGCTGCGTAATAACAATTTGGTTCCGTAACATGTGATAGTGTACAGTAGCATGCACATTTTGGCGATCCTCCATGCTTTTGGGTTTAGAGTGTAACGGACAAGAAATGTTAAATAAAACCAAACTAATGCTAAACGATACTAAAAAAGCAAGAAATTCGTTATCACAAAACAATTCATATGAAAAACCTGGTTATTGTAATTCGTAAAACATGACAGCGAACCCTGCTTCGATTATCGCTTATTAGTAATCACTATCGTTTAACCGTGGCGCTCAATTACTCGGACCGTTTATCGCTACAACTTGAAGTGCTGAGTGCTAGAATATCTTCCAAGACGCACACACAAATTAATATATATTTGCAAAAAACTTTTGAACCACTTTTCGGTGCACTTATCGGAAATGATCTTCCATCAGAATGTTTAAACTTTAATAAACCTCCCATACCAACGCGTTGCCACGATCAGTTTCAAAGGGTTGCCGTTCAGTAGATTCATATCGACGAGAAAGTAGCTCGCCGGTATAAACGATGGTACGCGCGCTTTGGCGAACGTTGCGTTCCGCACCGAGTACGTACCGGAGCGGAAAGGACACCTAGACGGGACGTTGCCACGGCACATAAATTCCTTCCCGATCTCTTGCAGCAACCGGTTCCAGGACTTTTGCAGCAGAAAGTCACACATATTGATCGTGTTGTTGTACAACGCTGCCTGGCCTTTGCCGTTCTTCGTGCGGATCGTTAGTACAGCATTTATCTAGACAAGAACGAATGGTTTAGACGGTTGGTAAACTTTCACCCAGCTTAAAGCTGGTCCTAACGTACCTTTAGCTGTGGTAAGTCTTGGGCAACGATCATGTCTACATCAACCGCCGACCCAGAACCGTGCTGAGCAACGGTTGCGTTTACTCGCATTATAGGCGTATCGATGACTTCTACACGCGATATTCTCACAACGTTCTGTGGAGGAGTTGAACAATATAAGGATTTGTTTTTTACATACAATATTTAATTGTATACTTACTCTGAGTACACCGCTGGCATGTGGTAGCATAGGTACGGCGAAGCTACAAAACAGTAGGTAATGGAAGCTTAATCTCATGATAGTAGTAAGCACATTTGATGTCACACGAGTATTCGACGGAATTTGTGTTACCGGCATTGAGAAGCCGGAAGGTAAGCCTTTTGCTTTGAACGTCGTGCGAACCAATACCGTATGGTGCACATCGTGCGTGTAATATAATACTAAATAAGTTATTATCATACAAATAGTTTGGAACATTCGAGACTGTAAACGTGCATAAAGTTATTACCATTTAGATTATCGTAATGAATTCATTACACCGTTTGTCTGCATAGTTCAATTAAAAAGTAATTTATTAGATTGTAATTTTGTGCTTCATCGATACAATTATCCTTTTAACATGAAACAAAACAATTAACTGAATATTCTAGATTCATTTAACAGTTCTAAATGATGTGCGCCTGTTGCTATGCAATTCGCACTGCACGATGGTAGGTATCGTAGCCAATTGAATCAATTAAATCGTAACCAATGAGGTTCTTCGGTAGTAAGTAACAAAGGACGGGAAATATAGACCATTCGCAGCAGACAATGACCTCAGCAGCAATAACTTCCGTTCGCTCTAAAGACTTCCTATCCTACGCACACTGTTATCTACGCATCAGCAGACACATGGGCGCTATCAGCGCCCGTTCCACCATATCTCTTCCACAACACCAACCACAAACGCACAGTTGCGGGATCGGAACAACAGCTGATCGGGTACGTTCGTACCCGGAATTTTGAAGCGAGTGTTGAGCTTCGTTTCGCGGTAAGTTCCCGTTATCGCGAGAGCGCTGGTCTCGTGGATCTTAAGACGTCGCTGTGCGATGGTACGCGTAAGCGATCGACCATGTGGTGTACGGTTGTCTGCGTACGCAGCTCCAGGTTTGAAGCTGTCGGTCTAACGCGTTCGTTCAACTTCATTCGTGGTGTTAAGCTGCTGGTGAGTGGAAGGTTCACCGCAGTTAGGATCGGTAGCTGCTGAACGAAACGACCCAGAGAGTGCAAATAAATATGCAGCAGAGCGTAAATGTAGTGTTTATGCTGTTGCTGCTCGCCGGAAGAGACGTTAGATCGCGTGTGTACATAGAGAGTTCGACCGAGGGCCTGACGGATTTGTTCTCGCTCGTGGAGAAAGACATCCCGAGTGATGATTCTTGTAAGCAAACGTAGCGAGAAGAAAACGCCCCAAGTTCCGTTAATCTTAAGTGTTTCTTTCTTCCCTCTTACAGCCTGCATCATATCGCTACACCGTGATCTTACGGCTGTGCAACCGTTGCTGCTCGAACCGGGCACCGATCAGTTTGTATGGCCACAGCTAAACAGCACCACCATCGCCCTTGACCAGGGCCAGCTGGTGGAGTTGTTCTGTTCGCACGGATTCCGCAAAGGTTCGCCCGGTGGAAAATCGAAATCAGCCACTCTCATCTGTGACGATGACGGTAGGCTTGGTTACCACTCCGAACAGTACAACATATCGGACTTTTCCTGCCAACGACCCGTATTCCACGTTGCCGAACGTACCGGAGCCCGCTGCTACGACAATGGGACGATTGTGCGGGTCGGGTTCAGTGTTGGGGCGGATCGATTCGCAAAGCTGTACGAGGTGTGTTTCGACGAGACACAACTCCGATCCCATTACGTCAAGCATAAGCTAACACCGCACAATGCGCACCATCAACGGTCGGTGAAAAGACCTTCGTTTCTGCAGGGCGCTTTCTACGGTGAGCTTAAGATGGCTTCGCTCTACACGTACGCAGCACAGCACGCAACACTGGCCCGAATCCTAGGCTCATCGGCACGGGTAGACGCACTGCTGGACAGCAAGAAGGGACTGTTCTTTGCCCGGGGTCATCTGGCCGCAAAATCGGACTTTGTGTTCGGTTCGCATCAGCGTGCCTCCTTCTGGTTTATGAACGTGGCGCCCCAGTGGCAACGGTTCAACGGTTTCAACTGGCAGCGGATCGAAACGGGCCTCAAAGCGTACGTAGCCTCGAACGATCTGCGACTGACGGTGTACACTGGCACGTACGGTGTGTTGAAGCTGCTAGACGGAAATGGTGATCCGCAGGAAGTGTTTCTCGATTTCGATCCGAACCGTGATCCGCCGGGTCGGGTTCCGGCTCCTGCCTTATTTTACAAGCTGCTGTTGGATGAGGACAATGATGCCGGATTGGCATTGGTGGGGGTGAACAATCCACACGCAAGCGCGGAAGAGATCGCCGAGAGCTATGTGGTGTGTAAGGACGTTAGCAGTGAGGTTCGGTGGTTACGGTGGGATCGTAACTCGATCACAGACGGTTACGTGTATGCTTGTGATGTGAATGAGTTTAACCGAGTGACTGGACATCTGGTGCTGGATCGTCCTGTAGGTGGATTGTTAGTTTGAAGAACAAAGTGAGGAGATCAGGTTTTAAATTATTATGAGGACTTGAAATAGAGTTTGTGTCTTGCATGTGCATCCCTGGAGGATACTATTTATGCTTGTTCAATGGTGATGATTTTTTGGTTAAATAAAATACTTTTGTACTATTAACACAATACTTTTCAATACACAGATATGGGATCTATTTCCATGTTCGATGCATTTAAATAGTCTCTTTTTATTGAGAAGCAAAATTGTTCGAGGAACGGGAATTTCCATTGGAGTTTATACCTCACTGTTTAGGCTTGTATCTCTCCTTATCTGTATCCCACGAGCATGTGCCGTTAGTATGATTCTGGATCACCATACGCTGCTTTTGAAACATACTCGCTGTGATCGTCTTTCGCTTCCGTACGTACTCGATCAAAACGTCCGAATCCAGTGGTCCTCGTACGCGGTCCTTACCTTTTTTCATCATTTCAAAACCATCCTTTCCATCGGCCAGATAGGATGGTGCGACGACGTAGTAAAGTTGTTGCTTATTAAGCGGTGTCTCTGAGCCATTCGCACCGACTACTTGGATGTCTTGAACTCTTTGGTATGGTTTTTTGGAAAGATCAACCTTCACCTTTATACCGGACACCTGCATCGTATTCAGACGATACTCATCGTCTAGTGTGAAGGAATGATCGAGCGCCTTCCAAAGATCGTCACCACTAAGCTTCACCATATCAACGGACGATCCGTATGGGGCGGCTTCGATCGCCAAACCGTTTGTGATTGCTAGAAATGAGTGAAAGCAAATAACGTTTAGACGCTTGACTGAGAACTTGATGTGTCCTCAATTTTACCTCCTTTTTGGATGGGATTTCGGAAGTTTCCAGCCTGTATGATCGCGATCGGCTTTACTGCGTTGCTCGTATACTTTGGATGGAGTTAAAGGAAAGTTAAATTTGACCAGCAATTGTGACGACAGCTTTTCTATCTACACTCTTACCTTATCGGCAAACGCATCAGCGATAAGATCACCCAACGTACACTCACACCATCGGCATGATTCCCGGTCTAAAAACACATCACTCGTGCCGATCTTTTGTGTTCCCAAGCGATTCACTTCATTGCGCCACGGTACTAGGGCCTTCAACACTTCTGCGTCCTGTGGGACCGAGTTGTTCATGTAGATCGGATGACCTTCCCAGCTCTGCACCTCACCGTTCTTGTCAAAGTATACCGTTAACCGTCCAACGTATTTTCCATAGGAACGTGCCTGTGTTACAAGGACCTGCGAATGGAATGAAGATTTTTATTATGAGGAATTTGATTTAGTGAAACAACTAGCAGCTTACCTTATGGTTATTATTCTTCACCACTACAATCGGATAATCGCCTTCAATTTTGTCGTACTTCGTGTCGTACGGCACCTTAGCATTTTTGTTCAGCAGCAACGAATGCGAATGGGCACCTACGATAACATCGATCAGATCACCTGCTTCGTTTGCTAGCTGTTTATCAACGTCCAGGCCACAGTGGGACAGGACCACGATTATGTTCACCTTTTGCTGCTTTAATTTTTTAGCTTCCTCTCGGACGGCATCGATCGAGTTGGACAGTGTCACCTTACCCGTTTGTGCTACGAGCTGTGTACAAGATACAATCTAAGTTATCAGGAAACGATATTCAGTACAAAAAAAATAAAGTTGTTGCTTATTAAGCGGTGTCTCTGAGCCATTCGCACCGACTACTTGGATGTCTTGAACTCTTTGGTATGGTTTTTTGGAAAGATCAACCTTCACCTTTATACCGGACACCTGCATCGTATTCAGACGATACTCATCGTCTAGTGTGAAGGAATGATCGAGCGCCTTCCAAAGATCGTCACCACTAAGCTTCACCATATCAACGGACGATCCGTATGGGGCGGCTTCGATCGCCAAACCGTTTGTGATTGCTAGAAATGAGTGAAAGCAAATAACGTTTAGACGCTTGACTGAGAACTTGATGTGTCCTCAATTTTACCTCCTTTTTGGATGGGATTTCGGAAGTTTCCAGCCTGTATGATCGCGATCGGCTTTACTGCGTTGCTCGTATACTTTGGATGGAGTTAAAGGAAAGTTAAATTTGACCAGCAATTGTGACGACAGCTTTTCTATCTACACTCTTACCTTATCGGCAAACGCATCAGCGATAAGATCACCCAACGTACACTCACACCATCGGCATGATTCCCGGTCTAAAAACACATCACTCGTGCCGATCTTTTGTGTTCCCAAGCGATTCACTTCATTGCGCCACGGTACTAGGGCCTTCAACACTTCTGCGTCCTGTGGGACCGAGTTGTTCATGTAGATCGGATGACCTTCCCAGCTCTGCACCTCACCGTTCTTGTCAAAGTATACCGTTAACCGTCCAACGTATTTTCCATAGGAACGTGCCTGTGTTACAAGGACCTGCGAATGGAATGAAGATTTTTATTATGAGGAATTTGATTTAGTGAAACAACTAGCAGCTTACCTTATGGTTATTATTCTTCACCACTACAATCGGATAATCGCCTTCAATTTTGTCGTACTTCGTGTCGTACGGCACCTTAGCATTTTTGTTCAGCAGCAACGAATGCGAATGGGCACCTACGATAACATCGATCAGATCACCTGCTTCGTTTGCTAGCTGTTTATCAACGTCCAGGCCACAGTGGGACAGGACCACGATTATGTTCACCTTTTGCTGCTTTAATTTTTTAGCTTCCTCTCGGACGGCATCGATCGAGTTGGACAGTGTCACCTTACCCGTTTGTGCTACGAGCTGTGTACAAGATACAATCTAAGTTATCAGGAAACGATATTCAGTACAAAAAAAACTCACATGTGTGCGATCGTACAGAGCTCCAATTATGCCAACCTTACGATCGCCAACGTTCAGCACAACGCTAGACTTTATTTTAGCGTTCTTCAAGTCCGGTTCTCCATTCATCTGAAGATTAGCGACAACGGTTGGAATGTTCAACTTCTCCAGTTCGGCCAGATACGGTGCAAGACCTTTCGGGCTGTGATCAAACTCATGGTTACCGAGAGTCTGAGTGTTGGTTTTGTAGTTTTGAGCCGAAGAAAAGAGAAAGTGGGATCAATGGGGTTCTTTAGATGTGTTGCTGGAACATCTCACCATAACGTCCGGTGGTAGCTTTTTAATCAGGTGCGCAGTCACGTTCCAGCGCAGCAGATTGTACCACAGCGTCCCCTGGAAGTTATCGCCCGCGTTAAGGTAGAGCGGATTCTTCGCTTTGTATTCATCTTTTAGCTTCTTGATCGTGTGATACACCCGTGCTATACCGGCAATACATTCCGCCTTGTTGGTACAATCGGACGACTTCTGGCTCGTTTCATCAAACCTGTTTCGTACACACACACTGGTACCAACGCTAATAACACTCATTACTATAATCAGTGCAAGATGAGAGATAAACCCGAGATAAGATCTGTCCCACTTGGGCTATAAAATGGCGTCGGTTCGTTGCGTTTAGTTTCATTGTCAAAATAGAAATGTTAAGCAGTAGCCAAAAATTGGTGTGGAGAAATGTGGCCATACTGGTTGCCTTTGCTTGTATGGTAAGGAAAAAACATTAACGCAATCTAAGCGTATTGGGCAAAATAATTTAACATCCTCTCACTCAGATCGCGGGCAAGATCATGATTACAAAGGTTGACTACCAATCGAACCCGGACTATGTGACGATGAATGTGCAGGTGAACAATGAAACCGAAGGGAGCACGGTCGACGTGAGTGGGAACCTGTTCATGGATGTGGCACAGGGAGTTTTCGTGAACATTGAGCTCGATTCGAAGATGGACGGTGAGTATATGACGATGATCGGTACGAGCAAGGAACTGTGCAGCAAGGAAGACACCGGCATGGATCCGGTCGTGCCGCTGCTGAACGAAGAGCTGGAGAAATTCGGTAACCTGACCTTCAACTGTCCATTCGAGAAGGTATGTACGCAAATGTCCTGCCCTAAACAGAAAAGTGTTAATCGGGGAGTTTCGTTTTTCGTTTCACCCAGGGATACTACCAGATCCGAAAGTTTCGCATGAGCAATGACCACATGCTGGTGAAGATGGTACCGACCGGGGAGTACATAGTGAAGATGGATTTGCAGCATCAGCAAACGAACGCCACCGATAAGGTGCAGGTGTTTAAGCTGTCGTTCTACTTTGAAATTTCGTAAGCAACCCGTACCAGAGTGTCAGGGTGGGTTGAGCGCAGAACAGGGTGGGCTTTTTTGTGGGACAATCGTATTGCAATAAATTAAAATGCATAGGCTCCAATATCGGTGTGTGTGTTGTGGATTCATTTTTTCATGAAACATTAATATGGTCTTCACACTACAGAACCGAGGCTCGAATCCCATCCGGAACTACATGGTATCAATAAGTCTTTTAGACCATCAGATAGCTGGCATGATCAAGAAGATGACAACATAGCCGCAAATACACTCTCTTTTCTGAAATCTATACTTAAACTCTCGGTACGCTTTTATCTGCAGAAGCTACTTAAAAAATGCTCCTTTTGGAGCTTAACATATACGTAGAAAAACCCCTAAGGTGAAAAGGATATTAAGAACAACATGCCATTCGACGGGATCCTATCTACGGTATAAAGATCTAGATATTTAGCTAAAGAAATTGTAAGCCACTACCACATATTCAGGCATTCACATATCACAGGAGGAGAGGAACCAAGGAAGGCAAGACATTAAGACATCCGCTGATTCGAGTCCCTAACTTCCGGTACCATCCGAAGCAAAGGAATCCAGGATCTGGGATTCAAAAAGGATTCGAGAGGGATTCGAGAGCGATACCTCTTGGTTCCCGAGATCACGGATTCCGCATCCCGGCGACTAGCAATTCCTTGAGAGTGAGTGTTATTAATACGACTCTCTAATCAGTTGTATAAAGACCCGAATTGTGAAGGAAGTAAGAGTGAATTAATTCGTCTTAAGTCTTCTTCTTAAGTAATCTACAGTTCACCAAGACGTCAGGACCATTGAAAAGTTAAGAAAATGGATGAAATCAGAACGCTAATAAAGCTGCCTTTCTCCGCTAGTCGACGAGAGATATCTGATTGGAATCGACTCGTAACAAGTTCTAAATCTGGCGTCGTTAAGAATATCTAACCTCTCGTGGCCAAGTTGATCTACCGATGAGTATGGAGATCTATATTGACAGCCAGTCGTCGTTGTTTCGTGTGAAGCTCGTATACCAACCAGAAGCTTACTATTGGCTATTTAGGATAGTACGAAGTACAAGTCCCTCGTACCAGTACAGAATCCCCAATGAATTCAGTGAAAAGTTATTTAAGATTACAATTCCTTTATCTATCCTACCTAACGATGCGTCTAAATGGTTATTGCATGTAGCACGGGATATATCTACCCATAGCACCGTACAAAACGAGACACTAGCTTGATGTATCCTGTAAACCGTTTCAAAACAGTCCAACCACCATCCACACCGTCCGACCGATGCTTTAATTTTGAAAGCACCAGCAAAAATTTGCATATTAATTGAATAAAAGATGCAAACCCACGCACCCACCGGAGTGCAGTGGATGCACACATATTTTGGGCAGGTGTGGAAATGCAATCAAAGACCGGCCCGAACCGAAAACTGGCGTCCACACGATGCGTGTACAGTGGGCAAAATCGTTCACCGGAACGATGTGGGGCGCTTGCATGAAAAATGATTGATAGAGCGACCGAGAGGGCCATCCCATCCATCCCTGTTCCTGCTTTTGGTTCTGCTTGTTTTAATATGGCAAAATTCGAAAACACTTTGAAACCACCGGCAGCAGATCATTGTTTCGGATGGTCGGGTTTCGACGAATCGTCCGATAGCTCGATAGCGTCAATTTTGTTGCCACACACCTATACAAGCCGAACCTGGTGCCTGGTGGTGCTGGTCATCGTTCCGAATGGTACCGACGCACCATGGGATGAAGTTTATGCGTTTTTAAATGATTGCCTTTATTTTGCAACCGGTCAGCAATTTGTCGGTTATTATTAAAATTAGTCGAACCGTGAAAAAATGCTGCCCCTTCTGTGCGGTCGCGATGCTGGTGACCAGGTGGGAAGGGAAGGTATGGGAGTGGAGTATGGGAGGGGAAAGGGTGAATTTTCCTTTGCAGCTGGAAAATTGTTGCTTGTCGCGTTGGGATTGCTTCTGTGCGAGCAATAAATGGTGATGCCGGTTTTAAAATGGGGTTGATTTCAGGCGAAAATGCGACCGTTTATCAGATTTTAAATAACAGATTGCACGTGCGGCGATGATGGTATTGTTTATTTAATCGTTAAAAATTGCGCCTTTGAGGGTATTTTTTAATATACTCGATAGAACTTTTAATGCTTGCAGAATAAATTCATTAAAAAATAAAATTAAACAATCACAGAAATAAAGGTGAATAAGGGATTTGGTGCGATTGACTGCAGAACAAAACATTAACATCAGATTAAGTTGAAAAGATTAGAACTACGATTAAAGTGAAGCAAATTCTAAACTACTGAACCCTTACTCTGCTAAGTAAATTAAAGATCTCAATACAAATAAGATCAAAAATATTATTATTTCGTTAAAAAATGATTAACAGTTCGTCAACGTTTTGCGGCAAACCATCCAATGTGCTCAACAATTTTGAGATCGTTAAACGATTTGATTATTGCTTCTTAGTTACTAAGACATGAGTAATTTTATAAAGTAGTAGAAAATTTGAATGTTTCCGACATACTCTTGTACTCACTGAGTGTTTCTTCTAGTTATTGAAGCTAATCTGTAAAATGTTGTATTTTAATTTAATTAGACAGGATTTTCTCGAAAGTCCTTCCAAAAATCTTGGACTTAGTTTTGTTGTAAAGAATTGGTTGTTATTTTCAATATTAAAATATCTTATGGTGATTTCAAGTCGTTCACGCTGCAAGTAATTACAAAATTTAACATCGTAATCATGTTGGAAAGGTAATCAATATATCATGCTCGCCTTACAAGCCGACGCAGGCCTAGCAGTCTCAAACTTAAACGCATTTAAAATCCTTACAAATATCCACTATCTTGCCACTATCTGCCCATACCAGTCGTAAGCGAAACGATTAACATTATTGAAATAAATTGGCTCGCCAACGGTGCTCGGTTGCATTACATTTCATGCACTCACCGTTCGGTACTCGGGCTCCGTTTGAGATCCTGCCGAGTTTCGCAAATCCTACGGCGCGCATGCATTTGTAAACTTCAAACCTACTTCAACCCAACCGGGTATCTACACATCCTCGTCCCGAATGTCGACGATGTCGACAGTGGATAATTTTATATGCAAATAGGTCTAATCACGAATTGACACCCAATTACCGGTCACAGCCAGCCGGGACTGAGAGCGCCAGGCACGGACGACGCGAATTCGTTGTGTCGTACTACCGCAGCTACTACAGACGCACCACGTTTTCTCGTGGGATTGGCGTTAAATTATGACGTCTGGTTCAGGGATCGGTTCACACGGGTTGGGCGTATGACGACGGGTACGATTAGAGCAAAGCGGTCGTGTTGCAGCAGTACGTGATAATCGAGCCGGCGAGCGAAATTGTAATAAACGATCTCGAGCGACAAGGCGCATGCGACACCGATACCCGACGGCGTACGATAAGAAGTTGAATCCACCACCGATGGGAGTGATGATAATGAGTGCATTTTGTATGCATTTTACATCCGACTGGGGGTTAGAGATGGGTCGGTGCATTAATGGTCAGTGTGTGGATAAAGGTGTCCTTGCTAAAAGGAGTCCTGCGCAGGATAACTGTCCAGCAGCATGCTAGAATTATTATTCAGTGCGTATTGTTTTAATGATTTTACTCAATAAAATGAATATAGACAAAGTTAAATTACTTTTTTGATCAGTTTAGTTCACAAAGATGTACAAAATGTCAACAAACTTTAGTCGAAGTCGTAAAACTTTCAAGTCGAATACTGTCAAAGGAATAAAAATTGATAACTTTAAAAAGAATTCAAAAACATCGAGAAACAACAATGAAATGATAAAGTATTAAAGACAAAGTAGTACAATTAAAACACGAACTAAGGAAAATTGACTTGAAAAATATGAACAAAAATACAAAAATAATGAATCCTTGGAATAGAAAGAGTAGGTAAATAAAGTTGCCATAAAGTAGTAAATTGCACATTTCATGAAAGCTATTAAGAAAAGCAAAAAAACAATAAAAATATGATAACAACCAAAGAGTTAAATAAGAATAAGAATAAATAAAAACACAATAAACATTAACAGTAATAATGAATAAAGTAAATAAAATAAATCATGCAAGACAATAGAAAAGAAGAGAGTGAGACTTAATGAGACTCAAATTGCTCACTAATTGACTGTATTCAGAGCGTAAATTCAATTCAATTTCAACCAACATTTACGTCACCCAAAACAATGCGTAATGAAATCAGAATCGGTAAAATTAGTTTCATTTTCCCTTTTCCACCGGGCTTACCAAAACTCTTACCTTGCTTTGTCCTGTGTGTCCTGCTGTGTGTAACAATTGTCCAGCATGTATCATTACGTGCAAAGAAAATCTTCTTTTACGGAAATTCCCTAAATCAAGCCACGGCACCAGAAGCGCGCACACACAGGTGTACGGGCACTGAGTGACAGTTTGATGGTGGTGGTGGTGGTGTGAGTTAAACATCAACCCGGGTGAACCCGTGGAACCGACAATCATCGGTCGTTTATATCCTTGACATCAGCAGCAGCAGTAGACGTCGACGTGCCGTGGATGATTACGACGTTGTCCTGATGTGGGGCGAGACGTTGTGATATCGTTTTGCAACAGATTTGGGCATGATTATCACTCCTTCCACCCCTGGGATGATGAGTAGGAATAAACGGTTTGGCCGGGTAAGGAAGAACGCCTATTACAGACAACCATTGAAGGTGCTGGTTGATTGTGCCCTTGTTAATCACGGTTAGGCTCCAATTTGTGTGACTCTTGACGGGTACGGTTGACGTCGCTTTTGAGAAAATAAAGATGACTCGCTAATGGGCATCTGGTTTGATGTCACGTAGGCTGGCTTGCAGGAACCAAGGTTTAGAGCGCAATTAGAGATAGTTGAAATGATGTGTTGAATGATTCCGAGAACCTGAGCTCCAAACTGGGAAGCCTTTCCGAAAAAGTGATACCAGGCCAGTGGGAAGGAATTTAATAACAATAATAATATTTCTCCAACCTTCCAGGTGGAGAGCTACTTCCGCTCAGGTCCTCTTCAGATCCATCTATTGAGCTCACAGTTTATTAGGAAATAGTTCGGCTTAGTGGGTAGAAGAAACGATTCCAGTCTAAGCGACACCATCCGCCAGTTGCACCAGACGGATTTGGGATGTGAAAAATCTTAATTAGATTTTCTGTCCTTTCGTCTACAACAAAAGGTTTCAGCACGGTTTGTCTCGGAGATCTACAGACAGGACCGTGCCAAGAAACAAAAAAAAAACCAACTCCAGTCTAGGCCTTCAGCTGCTCATGAAGGTGATTTTTTCCTCATTAGTCTCCCCCCATTTTCCCTTTACACACGGGGAACAGAAGGCACCGGACGAAGTGAAAACTATCCTGGCCGTAATTGACGATCGTGGCTGTGTATGTATGAGCGGGAAAATCGTTCCAGACAGTGCACATTTACGCTAAGACGTAATTCTTTTTCCCACCGGACGGGAGTAATAAGTGGGCAAATGGGGTTGTGAATTATGTGTTGGGAGAGTTTTTTTTTTCGGCCGGTCCTGCTCAGGTGTACGAACGGGTGTAGAATTTAATCATACTTATGGTCGTCATTTTTCTTTCTTACGATTTGATTGCGTTTCATTTCCTATGCAGTCAAATGTGTGCAAATGGGTTCGTGCTCCATTTTTATACTCTTTTAGAAGGATGATCTAGTGCAGGAAGCTAATGTAGAGCCTGTTCACTTGGATGTAGAGTCTAGGAAAACGATTTAAATGTACTAACTTTTTTTTACCACGTTTAATTACGAATGTTTTCTTCAATAACGATATGGTAATTGAATATGAAGACACGGTAGAATTCTTCTTTAGATGTTTTAGTATAAGAATTTAAGTACAACAGCTATGATCTGACAGCTGTCAAATTTATATCGTTTGAAGGTTGATGCTATCCGTAAAATTATGTGTAGTACCTAAGATGCGTGTACATGTCTAAGGCAAAAGACTTATCTATCTATCTGTATCCTAGCCGACTAAATCAGTGACATTTATTAACATAAAACTATAAAAAAAAACATTCTCTGTCAGCACTGTCTTTTTGGCGGTCTGTTTCCAACAGCTTCAAAGCTTAATCAGTAAATATTCGACGAACTCTAGCCTTGTCAATCTTAAGTGTCTGAGTCAATTAGATCATGTATTGGTGCAGATCATAGCCTTCTAGTCACAGGATTGATTAAATTTAAGTTAGTGAAAGGTCGAGATCTTGTGTGAGACGTGAAATTAATTCTCGTATGTTTTCCGCCCAAGTTCCAGATTAATCTCCAGGTGGATATTCTTGGTAGATCTTTGGTGCATACTAGTTTGCTAGAAATAGTTCACCTTAGTAGTAACGAATAATGATATCGACAGGACCTTATTCTTGAGAACTTATAATGGTTATATTTCTCCACGATGTGTCCACGTATAAAGAAAGACATATACAGTAGTAAATAGCTATATATATAGTATGTATATGAATGAATTCTAATCTGGGCGTAATGAACTGTCAAAGTTGAAGAATGCATACGGAGAGATCTACAGAAAAGTTCCAAGTAGTCATTTGTTTGAAAATACCTTTTATATTCTTTTGGCTCGTGTGGCATGCCATATGTGTGACATGTCAGCCATCAAGGATTACGGTCTGCAGAAATAGTTAGAGACATGCTTTTGACATTTAACATAAAATCCGTGAAATTCGACAATCAATCGTCAAATCGTACTCTTAATATTCTGTACACGAATTGAATCATAAATTGTGTACTTGTAGTTAAAATTCGAGTTCAGTTTCTAGCCTCGGAAAACTGAAGCTAGATAGAAATAAAAAACAAATTTAAACCCATTCGATCAACCCCAATACATCACCGGTAACCAGAAAAGCTGTTTAAATAAATTAAACCTTTAAACAGGCCGGTTTGTTTCTAGCGCAATCCAACAAGATAATAAGTCAATTAACAGTGCTACTACTGCTGCTCGGTGCCGTAAATTTCATTCAACGCTTGCCTGGTCATTGATGGAAAACGCCATCCACACACACATACACGTGTCCACATTCACATCTAGTTGCTGGCAGTACAGAGCGAAACCTGGCGAAACCTCTATCCTCTTAATTCGGTGCCCAGTTTAGCGGTTGGGCAATAAATCCAATTGGCTACGTTGGTCGTTACTGGTTGGAATCGGTTACCAAACACCAGCTGCGGTCTGGTGGCGCTTTTGCATTCGGTTGTCGAACTGGAGGCGATGCTCTTTATGCCGTCGAAGGCAGACAATAAGACAGTTTTGCGGTTGGGAAAGTGTTTGGTTCGAGATAGGGAAATTTTTGGGAAACAATTTTGGTGACGGATTGAAAAACCCCGGGCGAGATCTATTGTTTTGCAAACTTTGCTGCTGTGCGCCTCGGTAAGTCTGTTGTGTTGTGTTGGGAATGGTCGGCACAGTCCGGTTGAACAAATTTATCGTTTCTAGTTATCGAGAATAGTGTATGAAAATAGTTAAAATTTTAGATAACTCTCATTAAAATGAATTATTTTGAGCTCTAGTCATTTAAATACATATTCATCTTAAGCCGTACCGAGAAAGGACTCTCAACCAACCAAGTTTATTTGTTTGATGTTTCCAACCAACCAACCATATCTGCCTAAACCATGCTCAACCACCATGAGAGAAATGGTAAACTTTTCCCCGATTGGGATTCCTACCACTAGGGGCTTCGCCTATTGAAATGTAAATCCCCCGAACGAGTCAGTAAGGATGTGGATACTTTCACCACGAACCTCAGCACTGTCAACTGTCCAAATGCTGGCCACACTCGCTTCACCAGCACCACCACCAGGCACATGGACTGTGTGGTGCAGCAGCTTCAATCAGTGTAGTGCCCGGCACAGTTTTACTCCCGTTTTTCTTTTTTTTTTGGGGAGGATTTATGTATCTCCCCCAAAAACCTCGTCCGAAGAGGTTCGAGGGATGTCGTGCAGTATCCGGCGGTGGACAAGTGATATAAATTAAATTTCCCAAACAATAAATTGTGAAATTTTCAATTAGAATTCGGACCTGGCCAACAGCGAACGGATGAGCAGCTGCGCTCCGGCATATAATGTTACCGTACGTTTGTGTGTGTATGTGTGCTCCTTATCTCGAAGTAATTTGGTCGGTCACCATCTCCTGAAGTTCAGTTCACGGGCTAGGAATGGTGGTGCAGTGTTGCAGTTTTGGTACAATGTGTCGATTGTTGTGTTGCGAGATGAGTGGATGAATTATACTAAACCCGAAACAGCGAGTGACTCATTTGGCAGTGAAAAAGGTGTGGGAAGATGATTTTTCTGTGTGTGAAAAACTCTGGTGAAAAGTGGATTGAGAGTAGTGTATTGATGTGTCATTTATGGATGTTCAAAATAGGAACTCGAAAGAAATGATTTTGATTTAAACGAACAGAAATCGGCCTATTAATCTGCAGCTTTTACTACTTAGTACAAAAAACGAATTGTAGTTTTTTCTGGGGGATTTTGTTTGATAAAAAATGGCGCAAAAAATGGCCGCTTATAATGAAGCCCTAGGCAAAACTAATTATGAGGTTTACGAAACCTGATGTTACCACTACTCGACTAATGAAAATCTCACTCAAAAAGGCACCATATTGTCCAGCAAAATAATTACCAACCAAATCTACGAAGTGCTTCCCAAGTACTGGGCCTAATTATTCAGCTCCAAAAACTTGATCCAAACTGGTCGCGATTTTCCACTGATCCGGGCCCGAAAATCGTACGCAAATGACCAACCGTCCTCGCGACATTTGTCGCCGGCCGCTGTCTGCTTCGGCTGTACATCTGTGACAACTGACCACAGTCTATATATTATGGTAGTTATTTAATTGGTGCTATTAATCAAATGTCGCGCCCCGTTGGTGCCATGGAAAGATACGAAATTTGTGCGTGTGCAAGAGTGTGGAGTTGTGAAATGAAAGGTTCTTTACTGTTGCATGCTATACCATACTTAAAAATGCTGAATTTCATTGAAGAATAGTTTAAATTAATACAAAAAATGAAATTAAACCGATAATCTACTAAGATGAAGCATATAACGCCTAGAAGTATGCAATAAAATAAAAAAAACGTGCAAACACAGTGAAACAACATCTAATTTTCTCTCTCCAAAAACAAAACAATGTAAATCGGAGAGAAAACTGAAACCCATGAGGAACTTTAGATTAATCTAACTTTGCTGCAAAAGGTTAGACATCTTCACATGACTACACGGTATAGCACAATCTAACTCCCGAACCAGTTCAATATAACTTTAACTCCGTACCACACACGAAAACTCACAACATTGCATACTTTTAGGTGGAGTTTCGCAAGTGAGGAACAAATTCGCGGTTTACTGCACGAGACTTTTCCGTACGGGGCTGGTTGTGGTGGTGGTCGTTTGATTGTATTTTTCGAAGTGTCCTCAACTTCGCCTGGTCACCTTACCTACCCGTCACGAGGAGTTTGTGGAGAGAGGTTTTAAATTTATTTCTTATTCTATACATGAACTCACACGATCGGGGCGATGCCAAGACTTTTCAGGACTTGAGATGCGGCTGTTGTTGCAGTTTGAATTTTGATTACAAAATAAAAATAAAAGAACCCACAGGAACTGCAAACAACCGGATTATTTTTCTTGCAGGTGTCCTTCTTATGATGGCCTCGACTAGGAACCACTATCTTGCTTACCCAATGGAATTGATCATTGGTTTGTGTTGTTACCTATTTGCCCAGCTTCTTGCTAGACTTACCTGTCCCCCCAGAGTCGTGTGGTAAAACGGTGGCTAGCTGCCACAACTTTCGCACGACACTGTCAGTGCAACTACTTGACACCAACCAATTTCACGCGAATGTCCTGTTTTTTTCCCGAGGTACTATGATTAGAGTCTGGACGGGACGGTGACCTAGCGAGAAGGTGCGAGATAATGCTTCTCCTAGGTGGACAGCGCGTTCTATCACACCGTCCCGGGGCACTTTATACCGACCGTAACAAACTCGGAAGCCTATTATCGTTGGTTCTACATGTGCCACGGTTGCGTCGTGCTCGAAAATAGCAACAGGAGCTCTATGAAGTATCAAAACGTCCCTAGGGAAGAATGAAAGCAAAACCGGCTAAAAACTCTGCCGGCATCAACCAGATTCACGTTCCAAGGTTTTGGCTTTTTAATTTTTTCCCAATTCCCAATTTCACTCGTTGGCGATCGCAAATTGGACGACCTCTCTTGGATGTTTTTTTTTGGTCTGAGTTGGACAACAGTTCCGCGTGTTACGCTCTGGCACCATGCTGTCTGAGGTTTTCTGCCAAAACCATCTCGAAACCCAAAAAAAAGCACATTGGAATTCTGCTAGGTTGTTATCCTTTCGCTCACACTGCTCTTTTGCTGTCTCGATTGGGCGTTTATATTTTATTGCGAACGCTTGTTACTTCTTTTGGGACCGATGTTTTTTTTTCGTTTCGCAAAATTTATATCGTTTAGTTCCGTGTATAAATCATGTCATTTTGCATTTTGATAAATCCGATTCCGGTTGGTTCCTTTTTTCTGGGAGTACTTGTCCGAGGAATTTATCGAACCGGAGGATGCATATTGAGTATGGTGAAAAGAAGGTTAAAGGATAGAAAGTATGGAATAAAAACACAATAGAACCCGGTTTGATGTAGCTGTTTAACTTTTCTAATCACAAACACATCCAAAAGTAAGTTAAAACCCATTAACATTGCATACTTTTAGGTGGAGTTTCGCAAGTGAGGAACAAATTCGCGGTTTACTGCACGAGACTTTTCCGTACGAGGCTGGTTGTGGTGGTGGTCGTTTGATTGTATTTTTCGAAGTGTCCTCAACTTCGCCTGGTCACCTTACCTACCCGTCACGAGGAGTTTGTGGAGAGAGGTTTTAAATTTATTTCTTATTCTATACATGAACTCACACGATCGGGGCGATGCCAAGACTTTTCAGGACTTGAGATGCGGCTGTTGTTGCAGTTTGAATTTTGATTACAAAATAAAAATAAAAGAACCCACAGGAACTGCAAACAACCGGATTATTTTTCTTGCAGGTGTCCTTCTTATGATGGCCTCGACTAGGAACCACTATCTTGCTTACCCAATGGAATTGATCATTGGTTTGTGTTGTTACCTATTTGCCCAGCTTCTTGCTAGACTTACCTGTCCCCCCAGAGTCGTGTGGTAAAACGGTGGCTAGCTGCCACAACTTTCGCACGACACTGTCAGTGCAACTACTTGACACCAACCAATTTCACGCGAATGTCCTGTTTTTTTCCCGAGGTACTATGATTAGAGTCTGGACGGGACGGTGACCTAGCGAGAAGGTGCGAGATAATGCTTCTCCTAGGTGGACAGCGCGTTCTATCACACCGTCCCGGGGCACTTTATACCGACCGTAACAAACTCGGAAGCCTATTATCGTTGGTTCTACATGTGCCACGGTTGCGTCGTGCTCGAAAATAGCAACAGGAGCTCTATGAAGTATCAAAACGTCCCTAGGGAAGAATGAAAGCAAAACCGGCTAAAAACTCTGCCGGCATCAACCAGATTCAACGTGTGACGGTGGCCCGTTTTTCACGTTCCAAGGTTTTGGCTTTTTAATTTTTTCCCATTGGTGATCGCAAATTGGACGACCTCTCTTGGATGTTTTTTTTTGGTCTGAGTTGGACAACAGTTCCGCGTGTTACGCTCTGGCACCATGCTGTCTGAGGTTTTCTGCCAAAACCATCTCGAAACCCAAAAAAAAGCACATTGGAATTCTGCTAGGTTGTTATCCTTTCGCTCACACTGCTCTTTTGCTGTCTCGATTGGGCGTTTATATTTTATTGCGAACGCTTGTTACTTCTTTTGGGACCGATGTTTTTTTTTCGTTTCGCAAAATTTATATCGTTTAGTTCCGTGTATAAATCATGTCATTTTGCATTTTGATAAATCCGATTCCGGTTGGTTCCTTTTTTCTGGGAGTACTTGTCCGAGGAATTTATCGAACCGGAGGATGCATATTGAGTATGGTGAAAAGAAGGTTAAAGGATAGAAAGTATGGAATAAAAACACAATAGAACCCGGTTTGATGTAGCTGTTTAACTTTTCTAATCACAAACACATCCAAAAGTAAGTTAAAACCCATTTTACGGTGAAAAAAATGTTTAGAACAAGCTATTGCATACTGTCAGGCGGAAAGAACAACTGTACTAAGAAAGAAATATTCGAAGAAACGATTCGTGTAACAGAATGTATAAAATTATAAATGTTTTCACGTTTGTAGCTCTTTCGTGGCCTTAGCGAACAGCTGGTTCTCTGTTTTTGGATCGAAATATTATGAGGCAGGTCTCCAGTTAAAGTTCGTCTACAATTATATTAATGCAGGACTGAGTAATTATTGGGGCAGGGAAGTTCCAACAGTTCCAAGAATTTGACCAATTTAAACAAACATTTATCAATTTGAATCTCGCCCGGAACGCCTCTCCGCACGCAGACTAACTATCCTGCAAAAGATAAAACGAAGTTAAAGAAAGCCAGTAATGGCAGGCCAAAATCTCTCGAGCTTGTCTGAGCTTTGAGTATTCGATCTCTTGTCTGTCATTATCTTAAAGTGAATCCAGTAAGTCTTCTGCTCAGACATGAAGCGCTTTAATCAGGCCTTCAGTTTCAATTCATAATCTGCCTCTGATCTTGAACTGTTAGGGCTGACTCAACTAGACTGATGGTTGAGGAGTGCTTCATAAAGTCCTGGATACAGGTTAGAGCTGATATTATGATCAACTTTTCAAATGTTGTCCCTTAAATAGTGTTCTTAGTGTTCCTTTAATAGTGCGCAATTAGGCTATTGGTTATAAATTCTCGCTGTTCGTAGGTAGCGTCCTTATACTTCATCTTTTATCTCTTGAACCAACAAGAATTAGACTTCTAACTACCTTCAACAAGAATAAATTTGCCCTCTCTATCAGTTTTTTACAGATTTTTCCTCCCGATATTTACACCGAGTTTTAACTATTGCTTGTATCGAAGTTATACCTCATTCCCACACCATCAAACGTATCACAATGAATTATAATTCAATCGCATTATCATCACATATTCTTCTTACCACACTATTTCCTTCCCAGGCCATTCCAGACTTAATTCAATATTATTATTTAACAATTTGACACGGCAAGCGGATTACCCGGCGCTACCTGTTATTGTCTCGCTACGGAACCGCATCCGGATGTGAAGTGAAATAGGATTACGGAATGCACGGAGCGTACGAATTGGATGATTATTAAATTGGAGAAAATGAAATCCCAACACAGTTTTGGTGCGCTGTACAGTCTTCTTTTTATTCTCTCTCACCCCGTCCTAGGTCTGCCAAGAACGTATGCTGCGGTGACATTGTGGAGTATCAGAGACCGAGAAACGTTCAGTTGGTGTCGTTGGAATTTCGTACGACGATAGTTCCGTATTGAAGCTGCTGTTGGCTGCGTGGATGAATATGGAACGACCACGGACCGACTGTTGCACTTGGCCCTGTAGCTGGACTGTAGAATGGCTTCCCGTGTAAGGAAAGCGGACAACGGTCTGCTGATCCGTCGTAATCATTGCTAAGGATCAGGCACTAATATCACATTGCTCGGTTGCGCATTTATTCCGCACTGGTGAAGCTTCCCACACCGGCTCTCCAGTTGGTTCCAAACCCTGAACTACTCTCGCTGCAGAAGGATAACCGAATGTCGGGTGGACCAAGTCCAAGCATAGAGGATAATGCAAATTCAATTCACAAAAATTTAAGTTCCAACTGCAAAAAAAAATCCGAACCCAAAAAAAGGGAAAGAAGGGACACACAGTTTTGCATCCCGTTTCCATCATCCTTATTTGGAAAGGTCCCCTTTGAGCGGACGGCGATAGTAAGGATTCTTTCTCGCAGTTTTTTTTGTTGTCGCCCCTTTTTATCTGTCCCAAAGTCACCAGCAGTTATCCCAGTTGGGATTCGGTTGGTACTTCGAGCTAGGTAATATGACCATCTTCTCGTTGACCATACTCACCGATTAAGGTGAGTTTTTCCCACTGGAAGGACACCGGTTTTTCCTTTCGCTTCAGTTTGAGATGGTCAAAATGATTCTTTTTGTACCTTGTGTACCAAAAAAAAAAAAACACAGTAACGAATTGAAGTTACTATTTTCGATGTCGTTTGTCTGAAGCTTTTTACACCGGTAAAACAAACGGTCCGAACGATTGGGACCGAATCAATTGATTTGGAACGATTTACTTTCTGGGCGAGGTGATTGCATCGTAATGATCTGTTGTAAAACACATGTAAGCGGATTTGTGAAGTAGTTTTATTGATTGGTGGTGCAGAATAAGGCAAGATAGAAGTATATTCAAGTCCGAAGACCTTTTGTGCTGAGAGAATTCAGATTTTAAAGGGTAAATTTCAACGTTGAAGTTGAAGCATGACAGCGATAAGTAGAACCATAAACAAATACCATAAAATT
The DNA here is from genome assembly GCA_002091835.1 of Anopheles maculatus. NCBI lineage: Eukaryota > Metazoa > Arthropoda > Insecta > Diptera > Culicidae > Anopheles > Anopheles maculatus. The sequence continues at coordinate 31,943 of KZ063594.1, forward strand.
ACTATAAAAAAAAGCTTAGTAATAATTAGTAATACAGGATAATTTAAACATTAAAGTTTTGTAAACACTTTTCAAGTCTTTAAGCAGTGATATTTTACTACATCATATCAAATTATTTAAAAAAAATTAAGAAACAACCATAATACTTCAAAGAAGTTGCTATAAAATGTGAAAACTTTCAAAGTTTACTAATAGGATTAGGATTTTATAATCCTTAGTCCTAAATCATATCTGAAGCTGAGAAATTTGGACAAGAATATTGAAAAATATATAAAATATCAAGGAGAAAATGAAATAAATTACATTATGAGAATCAGACAATATTCGATAGAAACTTTAAATGTTAGAGTGAGTATTTCAAAACACAAAATAAATATTCCCATTGTACTAGAGATCAAGAAACAAAGCTTAAAGCTATCAAAAATTTAACAATTTATCAATTGCTCATAACTGTTTAAATAAATAAAACGTTTTGTGAACAAATATACAAATATAAAATGCTACAAACATGCTATAAATTGTACTTAATATACTTAACTAAAATTTATAGCAATAATACTTATTACTTTTACTTTATAGCAAATATCTTCGTAACTATGCAAACCGATTGCAAACAGATTACAACGACGCGACCTACCCATTACGCCCATGATCTGATCCGCGTATCCCAGAAAGGCCAGAAAGGACGGTTTTTGTTTATGCCCGCTCGACAATCATGTTGTCGGACTGGTCGAACGGTACTGTCCATTGTCGGTGTCCTGCACATAACCCCCGGAGGCAGTTTTTTCTCTCTCACTTTGTTTTGTTCTACGGTCGTCTCCCTCGTCGTGATGGCTGCTAACCCGTCATAGGTCGCTTCCGGTAGCGACCGCAGTAAAAAAATGGAATGCACCTTTTTTATGGATTTTATGGGCACTTTTTGCATGAATGATTTGGCTTTAAACCATTTTCATCGGAACGCGCCCTCGAGGGACGAGTTTGACTAAATGCCATTTTAATACGATTTCCATACTAATTATTATGCAGATTTAAATTCATTATATTGTTAGGTGGCGCACCCTTAAGGTGAGACGGTTATTGTGAGGGTTAGAGTATTTGAGGAGTGTGAAATGCTAGCAGTTATTTATATTCGATTTGATTTATATTTACGTACTCTCACTGTTTGTTATACAGTATACCTAAATTTACCCAAAATCTTTCCTTAGACAAGTAGATAAGTGTACAACGTCTATAAGTACAAAATACACCCCAAAATAGTTTCCTCGTTAAAATTCCATCTTTCGTTCGCTACGAAACATGGCCAATTGGCACGTTCTAGTACGGCGCGTAATTTACGCCACACTTCCAATAGCTGTTTTAATACTTCCTTCACCAGTCCAATTGAAGTTTCGCCTCGAAGGACAACGCAAAAAAAAAGACCAGAATATCGTCGGAAATGCTCACGAACCGGCATTCTAACCGGCCAACAACAACGCCCATTAATGGCACCGAGAATCGATGCAAATTGTGAAACTATTGCACAATTTCGATGCCCGTTCTGCTTCGCTTAGTGGCTGAATTTTCACCATCTACTCCCGCCCACCCCCCTGTGATCCGGAATTAATTGGATTCGAACACTTGATTTTTAATTTTCCCAACTCCGGTACGTTTTGCTTTCTTCCCGGTTCGGCTTCACCATCGTCGGCGATGGGGGTTGAGCTTTATTCGCAATTTTCGTTTGCATACACCGGCACTACGGCTTGTGGAAATGATCGTTCCACCTTCTGTTCGCTTTTACCCACCCGTTTTAGAAGGATGTTTAAACCGTCGTCTCAAGGAATGGCTAATAGATTTTCTCAAGCTAGAGAAAACCTAGTGATGAAGGAAAAATAGATCAAGATTTTGCGGCAATGTGCCGGATATAAAACTTTATTCTCAGAATGCTTACCGTGCCGAGGCTTTGCCACTTCACGAGTTTTTCCATTTAATTAAATTCTGATTTACGGAAGCAAGAATTTTTGCACCGATCGTTGGTTTGTTTGGTGTTCAGTTTGATGTTGATTGCAGAAGAACATTAGAGGCAAATATAGCAGTCGAAAGCAAATCGAATTGAAGTTGAAGAAAGGAAATAAAAATTAATTATTAGGCTCTACTATTAGACACTTAAGCGCATTCTAAAGCCTTTTGTAGATTTTATAGAATTAAATTTATAGCAAAATACTAAAATCATAATTATAGCATGGCGTTTATAGTTCATAGTAATTTAGAACTATTAGTTGAGAGTTTCATTAGTATAAAGTATTGTTTTGGCGAAGTAAAATTAATTAAAAAACAATTTAAAGAAAGTTTATTTCATATAAAACTGTGAAATAAATGTAGACAAAAGAAACATTTTGAAACAGCAAAAATATTTTAGCCAAAACTATTCCTCATATTTTTAACACGCAAAGAAAAACAGCCATCGATAAGCGATGCTCATAAATCTTCATTCCCAGTAGAAATTCAAGTTCATAAAAAAACATGTCACTCGTGGACATCGTGGCCATTCAGGCTCGTCTATTGATGGAGTGTCTCTATCAGAAGCGAAAAAACTGATTCGCTGATGGTTCATTCTCATCCAAAACGTCCATCAATCCGGCACCAGTCATTTAAAACCTCATGAAAGATAGGGAATGGGTCATTTTGATACTTTCAAGCATCAATACGTAAAAAAGGCACACAGAATAACTTATTCTCAGCTGAGGTAGCTGAGCCGATCGACAATCGGGCAGGGGAGAACGCATATGCAATCATTATTATAGTGAATTAAATTTATAGCATCATACTCGCCGCCCTAAAAATATTCATCCTTACGATGATTGCTCGTTTCCGCTTTTATGACGATGACAATCCCATACCGGATGACGTGACATTGATATAAATCAATTATGATTATTTTTTGTCATCCCTCCTTACCGTGTGACGAAATGACACTGTTGGTTGGTTTAAAGGTACAAAACAAGAGAGACAGAGAGCGAGGATCAATTTAAGATAACCGTAAAAAAGGCACTATTTACACAACCAATTTAATGAGTTCGGGTGGAAAAACCCCGGGGGGGATGATCGAAAATGGAAAGGATTAACTTACGCGCGAGTTGAAGGGTCTCGGGTTCTCGTTCGATTTTCGTCAGCACGCCTAGCTGCATGGAAAGCGGGGGATGGGAAATTGCAACACACTGCATTTTCCTCTTTATGGCGCCAAAGCCACACATTTTAATCAGCTTCCATTACGCATTAATGTCCAATGAGCTGTGAGAACGAGCTTGCGGGCGCTTAAGCTTCTTTCGGTTGGAGGCGTCACATTTTTATGGCAAGCTTGTGCATGTATTATAGCTACGTGGAGAGTGCACACTTGTGAGTGCCATGCTGAGGGCACTTGATGGTATTAAACCCTCTCTCATCAATTGTTTGTGATGTGATGAACTAGCTTTGATTATTTGCATTTGTGAAAGAAATTCATGTAGAAAAATTAATTCTATTTTCAATAAACATAATTTAAAGGCGCAAATTAAAGTATTACTTATTTTTTTGCGTTCGAAATAACTTCATTCCCCTCTTCGCTCTCTACCTCGGTTCGCCCACCACCGACCCGAATCGGAATCGTAAATGAACCGTAAAATGTTTAATGATTGGTAACAATTGTGGCAATCATTTTACGCCGTCTGTCCCATATGGTGGCGCACGGACTGCAGCATGCGTTGGTTTTCTGGTTGGTTTGGTGTAGGTGAACCATTCTGCCATCCCTGCGTTCGCGTCTCCACAAAAGAGTTTAAATAAGCGCAATAAGTATCGCTGCTGTTTGGTGTGTTTGTTTTAAGCACATTACTTCCAGCTGAAATGATGTTGATGCAAAACCGTCAGCCATCGAAATGATTATGTGTGGTGCAGCGCATTCCCGCATTATTACAACAACGCGATTGTAATGTAATGTGTGTGCCGTTGCTGTGCATTGGTCGGTGTTGGGCGGTTATTTATTTTACTGTACTAATATTGAATCAAGCTCAATTGATGGGCTCAAAAGGTTATTATTACGTATAATTTCTCTAAGTGGATTTATTTAACAGCTTTTACAACATAATTTCACGATGGAATTGTTTTTCAATTCGAATATATCACAGCGACATGTCTGCATTGTTGATGGTAATATTGTATTAGACAAGTTAAGAAACTTAACCTTTTTTACTATACTTTCATTACTTTTTTTGTTATAGTATAATTTTTTTTCATAATGTATTAAACAAATATCTATGGGCATATCTCCATGCGTTAGTGTGATTGTCTCCTATACAGAATTTATACCCTTTACTGCTACACTGATGGAATTAAGTATAAGGCTGATTTATTTTTAACAATTTTCCTTGAATAATTTAAAGCTATGTTTATCATCAAGATTCTAAATAAAGTCTTACAAAAATGGTGTTTAAATATAAATCAATAAATCATTTATTTTATTGAGAAATATTTTAAATCGATATCTAAATGATAAATGATTTAATATCGATTTTTTTTATGACGTCAGCCACAAGATTGATGACATATCTCAAGCAGTAAATTTGAAAAACGTTAACTTATTTTGATGTAAAGACAGGTACCAAATATGAGATCATGTAAAGCATATAAATTTACTTATTTACTTACTAGGCGTAGGCTGTCGCATCAACGTCATCACTCCATCTCCGCTTGGGTCTACTCTCCCCATGTGGACGGTCTAAAAGGACTTTACGGGCTGGATCGTTCGGTGCCATTCTCATGACATGACCAACCCACCGGAGCCTGGCGAGCCTAATTGACTGCACGATGGTGATTCACTGCTCCTCCATTGTGCATCCATCCAGCATCTTCCTCTCGAACGCGAAGTTTTGGACAAAGCCCTTGTCTCAGAGGCGAAATAGTTTAATAAAGAAGACAAATATTTAACATGATCAAAGATCAACTTGGAAAATATTTTCTTCAAAACATATGCGAAAATTATAAAACAAAATTTCCATTCTTTTCAATTAAGTGAATGGTACATAACAAAAATTATCTAAGTGGAATTTAAAAATCTATTTTTCCTTATACTTATCTCCATCACTGTATTTATTCGTGTCTAAACTAGACTAGAGATAATATAGTTTTTTTTCGTGTAATTGGTTCAATTTTTTTTATCACCGAAGATTCTATATAATTACACAAAATCAATTTACTTTAAATACTACCTTCAAAATAAACATATTTGTTTATGCTCATGGTTATATTTCTTTTTTTAACCCATGATAGCGATGACGGCAATCAAATCTTTTAGCAAAACTGAATGTTTGGGATAATTGCTTTATTGGCACCATAAACCAAACAGCTCCAGAAAAATATTCCAAACAGCTCCACAAATCTTTGTTCCCTTATCGCTCCATCGCAACACCAACAGTGCGTTGGTAGCGACCCCAAGTCTCAATTTATCTTCGCTTAGCTTCTTCGAGAATTCGCGTGCCACTTATCACGCTTGGACCGTCCATCATAACGCTGACCCAGAATAATAACTCGCCACATCTGGGTGCAAGCATTCATAACCGGTTTCAGCAGGGACAGTGCGAAATGCAACAAAACGCAGTCCATCAGTGCACCGTTGCATACGAACAGTGCAACAACGTCCGTGACACTTGTTCGGAATGGTACTCCCGACCAGTTTAGTGCTTTTCTGTGCCGTGGTGTGTTTGGTAGTATATCAAGTTAGGAAACGCTACAACTATTGGAAGGATCGAAATGTACCAACGATTCCTGGTACCTTTCCGCTCGGCAGCTTTGCAGGACTTCGGACCAAATCGTTAGCCGAAGTATCCATCGACCTCTATCGGCAGATGGATCGAAAGCAGCGGTTCTATGGACTATCGATCATGCTTCAACCTACACTCATGATCACCGATCTGGACCTCATCAAAACGGTGCTCATAAAGGACTTTGCCTATTTCCCGGACCATGGTGTCTATCATAACGAGCGGGTTGATGCACTTTCCTGCCATCTGTTCTGCTTGGAAGGGTCCAAGTGGAAAAGTATCCGATCAAAGCTGTCGCCAACGTTTACCTCCGGTCGGATGAAAGCAATGTTTCCGATTTTGTTGGAAGTTTCGAAAAATTTCGCCCATTTCTTGCGCACGGCAGTGAGCAGTTCCGGTGAGCTGGATGTGAAGGATTGCTGTGCGCGTATGATGATCGATAATATTGGTGGATGTGCGTTCGGGATTGAGTGTAACAGTTTCCACCAACCGGACAGTGCCTTCCGACGGACCGGGGAACTTGTGTTCCATAGTCCGCGACATTCGCAGCTGGTTAGCAACCTGCTACGGCTGTATCCCGTGCTGGGGCGTGCGTTTGGGTTGAAGGTGAACCACGACGAGGTGATTGAGTTCTTCACTGAGCTCGTGCAGCGTACGGTAGCGATGCGTGCGGCAAGCTCTCGCAAGCGTAATGATTTGCTTGAAATGATGATCGATCTGAGGGATGGACAGAATGGGGCCGGACTCACGATGAACGAACTGATGGCGCAAGCGTTCGGATTTTTCCTGGCCGGGTACGAAACTTCGTCCTCCAATGTGACCTTCTGTCTGTATGAGCTGGCACTTAATGAAGCGTATCAGGAGCGGGCAAGGGCCTGTGTACAGCAGGCGTTACAAAAACATGGCGGTTTAACGTATGAAGCCTTGGCCGATATGGAGTATCTCGATCGTTGTATCAATGGTAAGATCGGAGCTTGTTTCACTTGTCGATATCCTTGCCTAATTCTTCATCTTAATTTCCAGAAACGCTTCGAAAGTATCCACCCCTACCAATTGTACCGCGTATAAGCTCCAAAGCGTACCGAATACCGGACAGTGATGTAATCGTACCACCCGGCATGAAGATCCACATCCCGGTGTACGCAATTCAGCGCGATGAACGATACTACCCCGAACCGGACCGTTTCGATCCGGATCGTTTCACACCGGACCGGGTTGCCGAGCGACATTTTAGTACGTTTTTGCCGTTTGGTGAGGGTCCACGAATTTGCATTGGGCAGCGTTTGGGTGTGATGCAGTCGCGTGTTGGATTGGCAACGGTACTGTCTAACTTTCGGGTACGACCGGGCCCTCGGACGCAGATTCCGATCGTCTATGCAAAGGATGGTGTTACGCTGCAGTCGCAGGATGAGGTGTTCTTGAAGGTTGAGCCATTGTAGATGCTTTTTTGTTGATATTTTAGAGTACTTAAGACGAAATAAGAATTAAATTCTAATAAATTCAATAACCGGTATCGTCCGTAAGTTGTCTATTGCATCAAACATTTTCTGTTTAGACCAAAAAATATCGTTCTGATCTCTATAACAGATAAAGAAATTAGGGAGAATATCTCGTAGATCAGGTCGCAGGTCAGAATCCGGTGGGTCATTACAGCTGCATGATCTCAAGTGCAGCAGAAGCTGATAGAGTTAGGTAGCTTTATCGTTCTGTATGTTGAGCCCATGGGTTTAGAGCAACTGTAGAAGAAGATCTTGGACATCTTGGTCAGGAGATACATGATTTACGGGGGCAGATTTAGAACGAAGTATCAGTCGAAAGATGTTGCAAAGCTGCATTACATGACCGTTGTACAGCTACAATACCAAACGTAGTAGTATGAAACATTGCATAAACTGGCTAAAACTTAAATAAAAAATATATTAAATTCTTATATGATTGTAGGCCATTAAATTGAACTATCGTGAAAGGAACCAGAAGCCGTAATGTCCCACAATAGTTGAAACAAACCACCAGCGATTATGATAAAACACAAGACCCACCGAGATTCGTGTGTCGAATGCAAAAGCCAGAATAAAAAACCTTCGACGGAATCCAATTCCGCTGATTGCCGCAGAATGTTTACCCAGCTGACGATGCTTTGCGCCAGTTCTTCCGGGTGGGGGGGTCAACAGCAAATCAGCCCAATTGCCTACTGCAAACCGCTGCAACGCTGCTTGGTTTTCTTTCGTTCGTTCCGTGCCGGTAGCAAAAACCGATGTTTCCATTTTATTCGCCACACTGCAGCAACATTGATAAGTATTTTTATTGGTAATTCAAATCGGCCGGTACCGTCGGTGTACACACACTTAGTATTTGCTCTTCGATTTTACATGTTTCTGTTCTGTTGTTCCTGTGTGTGGTTGTGTCTCTGTTTCAGTTCAGCCGGAAGGAGCTCTCGTCTGTGTTACGGTTGGTGCCCTGTGTTCTAGATAATGGTGTGTCCACGAAAACACACACACAAAGATGGTTGACTTGCGACCGTGCATGTCTTAACATTAATCTGGGGATGCAGAAAAGGGACACCAATTCATCGTTTCTTGTTTGTCTCTCTGGATGTCTCTTTACATCTTGTGTATCGCTCCTGTTGTTATGTATTCCATCGATAGGTTTGCAAGCTATTCGTACACTTACGAAAGTACGCCATGTCTTTTACGTTTTTCACATTTATGCGTTGTTTTGTATTCGTGTTGTTGAACCGTCGGAAAGCTCTGAAGCACTTGGTTGCATTGCTCTACCTATTCGAACAAGAACCATATTTACGCAAAACTATGAACCGCATAGGATAAACCGAGAGTGCACGGAGCAAGGAAAAACTAAACCATTCTGAAGCAGGCATATTCGGCTTTCCCTATCGCTATATTGGATTCACACGGAGCAGAAAAAGCTACATCAAAGGTGTTGCAGTTACAGTGGGTTTCTGTCTGTTTGTGTGTGTCTTATTCTTTTGCTTTTGTATTGCCCTTTTTCATCAAAACTAGCATTTATTTACAACAGAAAACAATACAAACTTCGAAACGCTCACGCACTGCTTTCATACACGCACACACAGTCAATCACATATATAGCACACGCACAAAAACACATCTCCACTTCACACAACGAACTCATCATCACAAAGTTATGTATCCGCGAATGAAACTGATTAGACCACTCGAAGTTGCATGCACGGTTAAAGATCACAAAACAATGTTCGACCCCTTGCCATTCCTTTTTTTTTGCTATTATCCCATCTTTCTCCATTCTCTCACTAAATATGTCTTGCTTTACATTTGTGTTGCCCTTAGCTCGGTGTAGCTTTTTATCATACTATCGTGCCTTCCCTAATCTCGTGCCAAATCCAAAATCTAAACAATCGATCAACCAACAATCATCAATAGTTAAGAAAATTGCGCAATCGCGTAGAGACAATCGGAAACCATTAAATACAAACATTTGCTTTTTGTTTTGTAATTCTCATACTGTTGTTCTCTTAATATTGTTGTTTAGAGTTATTGTTTTGTTTTGTTATAGTTGCAACTCTCTGTTTCCTCTTTGTCTGTTGCTATTGCATTATCTATTCTGTTATTTATCCTTTTCCGTAACATCTGCTGGATGTTTCTGTGTATGTTCATGTTTTTCACTAATATTGCACTGTTTAAATAGCTTTATTATTTCATGTAGGTGTGTGAATTCATCTTCTATTATTGAATCTGGTATACTACACGTTAAGTTTCACATCAAAAGGACAAAGGGGTATATTTTATTGCATTTAGCTGGCTTGCTTGTTTGTTATAATGTGTTGTACGCTCTATTTTACTATTTTGTGTGCAGCTTTCTCTCACTCTCTCGCTCTCTCGGTGGTTGTTAATGCAAGAAGAGAGAATTTTTACAAACATTCTATCAGATCTATTGTAGAACATCCTTTTAGTTGTGAAATATGCAAAGAAATAAAAGAAGTTGGATTGGGCAACGAAAATGGATCGATTGGACAAACCATTTTCTGTATTTCAATAAAGCGTCAGAAAATACCTAAAAACTGATCTCTAAATATGTCTAGCTTGCTTCCGGGTGCGAAAGTTGACTGTGTTTTGTAAGCGAGTACTTCAATTCTTTGCTGCAACAAACAGGAAGCTAGCGCCCGATTGCGATGTTCTTCCTTTTACCATCAACAGGGTGTGTTTGTGTTGGTTGGCTACATTTAGTGCTGATTTAGCTAGCTTGCAACGCGTGAATTTTATTTCTATTACACAGAGTGTGAGTACGGTCGCTAATGTGGGTTCCGCTTTTCTTTCCAATTTGTTCTCGTACCAATCTTCTGGCCACGTTGCTCATTCCCATCATATCTCTCTCTTCACGATTTGCGGGTATGTTCTATTAATTTTTATTGATTCACGATTTCGACTTCTTCCAGTTCAAGATATCACACAGTAAGATTATGGTTGTTGGTTTTTTCCCCACACGATAAATAGGACCCCATTCTACAGCCCGATCAGTAGTATCGATCTCTCTTGGGTGGCTCGTCTAAACATTGATAAATCCGCCGTTAGTCAGTCAGTCAAATGCTGCTGTTGTGTGTATGTGTATGTTTGTTACATCATTACACCACACCATAGTTTGTGGTTTTAAACACACTCGGTTCGATTATTGGCTTTATTTTTATAGCTTGCTTCTTGCCGTATTTCGCGCACACGAATGAAATCAAGTTTGAGGGTGAAATTAAAATACATGTTGAGCAGTGTAGTGTAACACATTCTTACGCACAAAATAATAATTATACACATAATGATAATAATAATAATGATATCGCGGCTTCCGTAGGCAACTAATTATATAAACAACTTAAAAAAAGGGTAAAGCTAACATAATGTTAAACGTAACAGATGCTAATAGGGAACAAGAGGGGTGCTTTCAGATTTAAAATGTTCACATGATTAAAGGAAGAATAACGAAAACATACGCCCACACCTAGATCACACTTAATCGTTCATCACTCGGCACAAAACCGGAACAAGATCCGGCGTACACAATACTCGTTAAAAAACAAGAGCACAGGCGGTCTCATCATACTGTGAATCAAATCAAATGGCTCAACATCTTGCCCACAAATTAGTCTTTCGCTTTCTTACTGACACTGCCGCCATTATTGTTGATGCTCGTCGTGCTGGGCGCATCCCCATCCTTGATTGCCATCTTCTCCATCAGCGGCACAAGCTTGTCTGCGGATGATTTCATGTGATCGTCCTTAGCTGGTACGCTGCTTACGGGAGCATTCGTCTGAGGCGTCGATTTTTCACCGGCGAGTGTTGCACTGGTATTGCGTGATGCAGAAGGTCCTCCGGTTGTTTTTCCCGATACTGCTAACGATTCTCCTCCACCCGGTGCACCAGTTCCATTGTTGTTGTTGTTGACGCTATTCTGAGTCGCCGATACAATGGAAGGTTCCACTGTGCTGCTGTTACTTCCACAGGACGCTGTCAGCTGAAGTCCACCCGGTCCTCCGCCGGCTGCCGTCGTAATGGTGGAGTTTTGGTTCGATCTCCAAATACCAGCGACCGTACGGGGTGTTGTCTTTAGCGACGTGTTGCAACAGAGGGGCGAAAGCACACACTTACTCTCGGCGGCACTGCGTGGATGCAGCCGATCCGGAGACAATGCGCGACGCAGCAACGGAGAGCTAGGTTCAGCTGTCTTCGCGCGCGGGAATCCTTTCTTCGTAGGAGGTGTCGGCGAACCTCCGATTCCACCCGCTACAATGCCTGGTACGACGGCGGACGGAAGCCCGGTTGCGATGCCTATTCCACCGGCATTTGGGAGTCCCCCGGGACTGTACGATTGCGTTGTGTTGGACGCGCCGAGCGGATGAACGACCGGGAATGCTAGCGGGCTGGACGAACGAGTCGGTGATGCGGGTAGCGGTGACGGACTGGGCGTTCGGGCGAGCGGTGACAGTGGCATGTGGTCGGCCGATTTCCGCCGGTTCGAAGGACGTCCACCAGCGGCGGCTGCCGAGTGGAGCGCTTTATTGCTAGCGCATGGTGACGAGTGTAGCTTGTGCTTCAGGACGTGCAAAGTCGAGGGTCGCTGGTAGAGAGGAGCACCATCGTTGTATCCGAGCGTTCCGCTGCCAGTTGGAGTGCTTGGTGCGGAGGTGCTCGGTGATGCTGGCGACGGAAGCGTTGGATTGTAGAGAGTTCCGGCGGAGTTTAGCGGTGAGAGACTTAGTCGATTTCCCGGCGAGCTACCCGTTGCAGCTAATGTCGACTGTGGAATGGGACCCATTCCAGGTGCCCCAACTGGAGACTGCATCCCGGCAGGATGTGGTATTGCCCCAGGTACAGGCAAACCTCCCGGAGATCCTACCACAGGTCCAATTCCTGGTTGTAGCAAGTTCGGTTGGCTGCCTTGGAAACGGGCCAACGATTGGAAGCTTCTACTGGGCGGAACGGCCGAAGTTGGCGATTGGATTCCCGCTACCATCTGCTGCATCTCAGCACTTGCGCGTTTGCTGCTTATTCGTCGGAACAGTGACGCCTTACGCTTTTTCTCGTTGTCTTTCTTCTGCTTGCGACGACTGTGGGTTGACTTCTTCGCAAACTTGCTCTGCCATGGTTCACGTTTGCGCCCACCCGTCTGGATACTCGTATGCTCGAGAGGAGTAGCCCGGAGACTCACCAACTCAGATCCACTCAGCAGCAACTGTAGAACCTGCGTATGATACAACCCCTGCACGGCTTCTCCGTTTACGTGAGTGATCAGATCCGCAGGACGGAGACCAGCTTCGAACGCGGGACTACCCTCATCGACGGCCATCACCAGATGGTGCATGGTATAGAAATCTGTATCTCCGTAGTATACCCGTATCGTATGCACGGTGAACCCAAATCCGCGCGGTCCACGCTTTATGATCAACGGTGGCTTCAGGTTCGTGACTAGAGGGCTCAGCTCACGACAGGGTGAAGTGTCTCGCGAGCTAGCCGTACTGGAACAGTTGCCGGCCGAATGCATCGTAGACGACGCGATACCACCCGTACTGCATCCCGAGGAAGACGACAGGTTGGAGGCGGTCGTTCCCGTCGCATTACG
>KZ063595.1:0-42182 GCA_002091835.1 Anopheles maculatus
GAAGATGTATGTACTTATCGAATGGAAGAAATGTTTCTTTTTGTGGTTGTTTAATAGCTGGAGTGTAATTATATGCATGTAAATGGAGTTAAAAAGATGTATTTGAAATGTAATAATAAAACAAAATAATACAACAGTAACACGAGCGGTGTTTGCTATTGATCGATGGTTCTGTGCTTGATCTTGTCTGGTCGTTTCTAGATCATCCGTTTATAGCTGACATTCTTACACGATCGGTTCACTATGGGAAGAATCTTTTTAGGTTATCGCTTTATCAAAAGTGGGCTAAGGGCAGTTGCAATTGCTTCTGTGCGCTTGAAAGTTCTCACCAGTGATAAGAGGCGATTTTTTGCGGGATGCATTACAGGAAAAAAGAAGAGATTCCCTCGTAATTGGCTGTTAATACGTTATTCGTCGATCATTCTAGTTTGCAGCTACGTTGATCATTCTAGCTACGTAATGTGCAACAAGTGTGCAGTAAACATGTTTGTAAGTATTACGAGAATTGTTATTTCCTATTACAGCAGTATTACGCAGTACCATCCAGAACAGACTTGAATTCAGCGAATAAACGGATGAAAAGCAGCCACGTTTTGCACCTTTTATATCGGTAACGAGCGGTGTGATTAGATGGCCTCCAGCGCGTACCTGAACTTGTACGTTCCACACACACCGGACGGTGAGGCCTAGAATTAGTACCAACGGCAGCTTCCTACTACTAGCGCCGCAAACTAGTAGACCTTCCATTGCACAAAGTATTGCAGCGTCTAGCAGTGGCCGCGTAATGGTATGGGTAGGTTTGCTTGCCCGCTTGCCAAGATGTCAAGTTCAGCTACACTGCGCACGCGGGTTCTAATGTGGGCAAACGGCTAAGAATAAATGGCAACGGTCGACGGATGCCGGGAGCTGCTCAGTGATTGATTAGAAGTCGAAGGAGCAACTGGTGGCACAACATAACGAGTGAACGTTAGCAATGGTCCTCTCCACGGTCTTAGTACTGCTGGCACTAGCCGTACTGTGTGTGGCGTATCTTTACCAACGCTTTGGTGAGATGCTAAAGCACACCGGGAAATTGGGAGGCCCACCAGCGTATCCTATCATCGGGAATGGATTACTGTTTTTAAACAAATCGCCCGCGGGTAAGGGAAAGCATTAAGTGTGTGTGTGATCGTGAAAATGTGGGAATGATCGTCCTCTCACTTATCCGGTGCAATTGCTGATTGTATTTGCAGAATTTCTACGAATCATCGGTGTACTGCTGAAACAGTATGGCGATTGCTTTCGTGTTTGGCTCGGTACCCAGCTGGCGATCGTAGTGGTCGATCCTAAGGATATCGAGGTATGTGTGTGTATGCGGGCTAAAAAGCCTCCGCATAGTATTAATGTGCCATTATCCAGCGTTTGGATCGTTCAACCCTGACGCGAGATGTGTAGGAAACAACGGCAAGACGAAAAAAAAGTGCAAGTGCATACAGTTGTCCATGAATCTGAAACTCAATGCCACGGTCGAATGGCGATCACACCGCATGAGACCTCACCGAACTGGTTAGAGTTTCAGGCCGACCAGTGTGTACACACGGGTGGAAGATAATTAATTGCAACGAATGATGTGACGATGTGTTACGAATGGTGAGGTTTGGTGTGGCGTTAGTACAGCTTAGCACGCGATGTAATGATTTTACTGCGATCGTGTTGCTCTAGCTCCAATAAAATGTGTCATTTAGAGTTAATTACAAAACAAAAACGAACCAGCTTGCTGTTGTGTTGTACACCTTCTAGACGAAGAATGATGAGCGAATGAGAGTTACATCAGATCAGTTGTTTGAGTTTGTTGTGTTGGAGGATCAACGATTGGTTGAACCAAACAAAACTAATGACAAAATAAAGCGTTACAACTAATTTGATTTTTGTCTACAAAATGAATGTCAAATGCTAGGTTTTGTTAAGCAGCCCCAAGTATATCGACAAATCAACCGAGTACGACTTTATCCGACCATGGCTGGGCGAGGGACTGCTCACAAGTCGTGGCCGTAAATGGCACACACACCGGAAGGTGATTACACCAACGTTTCACTTCAAGATTTTGGAACAGTTTGTGGAGATATTCGATCGGCAAAGTACAACCTTCATCAAGGTGCTGCAACCGTTTGCCGAATCGGGAAAATCCTTCGACATCTTTCCACAGGTGACACTGTGCGCGTTGGATGTAATTTGTGGTAAGCGTTTAGTTTGATTTTAGATATCTTCTTAAAGCTTTATTTAAACTCGCCGTTTGCTTTCCTGATTACCTCCAGAGTCAGCGATGGGCACGAAAGTGAATGCACAGCTCAACTCCACCTCAGACTATGTGCTTGCAGTGAAAGAGTATGGTCTAAGATGCGATTCATCTATCGGATCACGAAATTTATAGTTTGCCTACTTTCTTCCTTATCTTTAAAGGATCACAAATCTCATACAGCTGAGATTTTACGACTTTCTGATACGGTACGATATATTCTTCCGCCTGTCCGCAAACTGTCGCAAGCAAAGAAAGGTACTGAAGGTTCTGCACAACTACACGGACAGTGTGATCAAGGGCCGCCGTCAGCAGCTAGAAGCGAACGCATCCAACGGAACGGAAGAGACGAGCGATCAGGATCTTGGCATCAAGAAGCGTATGGCTTTTCTGGACATGTTGCTCCAATCGACGGTCGATGGTCGTCCGCTAACCGATCTCGAGATACGCGAGGAGGTGGACACGTTCATGTTCGAAGGACACGACACCACAACGTCCGCCATCAGTTTTCTGTTGCTTAGTTTGGCGAAAAATCCCGACATTCAGCAGAAAGTGTTCGACGAGGTACGCGACATTGTTGGAGATGATCGTACGCGTCCCGTTACGATGGCAATGCTGAACGACATGAGCTACCTAGACTTGGTGATTAAGGAAACGCTTCGGCTGTACCCTTCCGTACCGATGATTGGCAGGAAAATGATACAGACAACCGAAATCAGTAAGCTCAGCAGCATCGGTATGGTGTGCGATCGGCTTACGGTATTGTTTTTTGTTTTACTTGCAGACGGAAAGATCCTTCCAGCCGGAGCCAACCTGATCATAATGCCGTTCTTCCTTGGACGTGACGCGCGCTACTTCCCCGATCCGGAACGATTCGATCCGGAGCGCTTTAATGTGGAACGGTCAGCGGAAAAGGCAAACCCGTACCAGTACATCCCGTTCAGTGCCGGGCCGCGGAATTGCATCGGTCAGAAGTTTGCCGTGGCGGAGCTGAAGAGCCTGGTGAGCAAAGTGCTCCGTCATTACGAGATTCTACCGTCGGCCGAGAAGCAGGACGAATCGTTCATTGCGGAACTAATATTGCGGCCCGAGCACGGTGTGTTCGTTTGCTTGAAACCAAGAGCGTACTGAGACTGGGGAAGGATGGTGATGTGTTTTTAATGGCCATATTTATTAACGTAATGAAAACAAAAATGATTTCTCATAATTGTGCTGTGTTTGTGATGCGATGCCGGGATAAAAAAGAGGTTTGTTGCTTGTTGTCACGTTGAAAGCTTAATAAAGAATCTTTCCTATACATTGGCACAGGTTATCCGTACTTGATGTGTTGTATATTAGTATATTGGTTTGAGTGAGCTAAATCTGTTAGAAAAAAGGGTTCCAGTTCGGGTCCCATGTTAGTGTTTTTGTCTAATCTTCTTGCGTCCTCTGATAAGACACTAATGCGTTGTTTGTTGCTCAAACTGTGCTTCAGTTGGCAATTTCCCTTCGGTGAGTTAGGATCGCCACTGCAAACAACTGCTCCGCCATGTTTGTGGCAACGTTAACGTTTTTCGTGTTGGCCATTTCCGTGGCACTGTACGTGTACGTGGAAAGGTTTAGTAAAATTCTTAAGCACAGTGGGAAACTGGGAGGTCCCCGTGCTTATCCGCTGATCGGTAATGGGTTGCTGTTTGCTGGCAAAACACCCGCTGGTAAGTCGCGTGCGTCGTTGATAACATTTCACCCGTCCGGTATCTTATCTCGTGCAGCGAGTGGGATTGATTCGTGTGACCAGAGGTGAAAGAGGATTAAAGTTGACCAAAGTTTGACCACCCGGTGGGAATAAAAAGTGTGCATTCAACTACATGACTACAGAAAAATGTTTTACAGAATTTTTGCAGACCGTAGGCCGGCTTATACAACAGTACGGGAAATGTTTCCGACTGTGGCTGGGAACGCAGATGCTGATCGTAATAACCGAACCGAAAGATATTGAGGTAAGGTTTTTGGGAGATTGAAACGATTCATCGAACGAAGAACTCAAGTGTTAATGTACCTTTGGCGCAGGTACTCTTAAGCAGCAACAAGTACATCGATAAATCTATCGAGTACGACTTCATTCGTCCATGGTTGGGCGAAGGACTGTTGACCAGCACCGGGCGCAAGTGGCACACGCACCGGAAGGTGATCACACCAACGTTTCATTTTAAAATACTGGAACAATTTGTGGAAATATTCGACCAGCAGAGCAACACGTTTGTGCAGGTGCTGGGTGCACATGCCAAAGCGGGCGATACGTTTGACATCTTTCACCCGGTGACACTGTGTGCGTTGGATGTTATCTGCGGTAGGTTTCGGTTTTTAAGATTAGCTCTGGGAAAGGGTTTAAGACTGAGCGTTTTTTTTTGTTTGTTTACTCCGCTCATGTAGAAACCGCAATGGGTACAAAGGTCAATGCTCAGCTCAACACAAAATCGGAGTACGTGAAGGCTGTGAAGGAGTAAGTATCGCCCTTAGCCTTGCAACTCGAGTCCTAACTAAGTAAATGATCAACAACAACAACTTTTCTTTCAGCATAACGAATCTGGTTCAGATTCGACTGTTCAACTTCCTTATTCGGTACGAGTTTTTCTACCTCTTTTCTTCGAACCGTCGCAAGCAGCTGGAAGCGCTTAAGGTTTTGCACGGATACACAGATAGCGTCATCAAAAGTCGACGCCAGGAGCTGCAGAGCGGAAACACCAACGCTGTTGATATAAACGAAAATGATTTGGGTATTAAGAAGAAGATGGCGTTCCTAGACATGTTACTGCAGTCGAAGATCGATGGACAACCGTTAACAGATCTCGAGATACGCGAGGAAGTGGACACGTTCATGTTCGAAGGGCACGACACCACAACGTCCGCCATCAGCTTTTTGCTGCAGAATCTTGCCAAACATCCCGAAATCCAGCAGAAAGTGTTCGACGAGGTTCAACACAAAATCGGAGTACGTGAAGGCTGTGAAGGAGTAAGTGTTGTCATTGGGCTTACAATTCGAGTCCTAACTAAGTAAATGATCAACAACAACAACTTTTCTTTCAGCATAACGAATCTGGTTCAGATTCGACTGTTCAACTTCCTTATTCGGTACGAGTTTTTCTACCTCTTTTCTTCAAACCGGCGTAAACAGCTGGAAGCGCTTAAGGTGTTGCACGGATACACAGATAGCGTCATCAAAAGTCGACGCCAGGAGCTGCAGAGCGGAAACACCAACGCTGTTGATATAAACGAAAATGATTTGGGTATTAAGAAGAAGATGGCGTTCCTAGACATGTTACTGCAGTCGAAGATCGATGGACAACCGTTAACAGATCTCGAGATACGCGAGGAAGTGGACACGTTCATGTTCGAAGGGCACGACACCACAACGTCCGCCATCAGCTTTTTGCTGCAGAATCTTGCCAAACATCCCGAAATCCAGCAGAAAGTGTTCGACGAGGTACGGAACGTCGTGGGAGATGATCGTACGCGACCCGTTACAATCGCGATGCTGAACGATATGCATTATCTGGATCTGGTGATCAAGGAAACGCTTCGCCTGTACCCTTCTGTACCGATGTTTGGTCGTAAAATGATGGAAGATGCTGAAATAAGTGAGTACATTAGTTTCATTGGTCTGTCTCACCTTTAACTGTTTATATTCAATTGAATGCTTCTTTCTTTTAGATGGAAAAGTGTTCCCAGCAGGCTCCAATACAATCATCCTACCATTTTTCCTTGGCCGTAATCCCGAATTCTTCCCGAACCCGGAAAAGTTTGATCCGGAGCGGTTTAACGTGGAAACGTCGGCGGAAAAAACGAACCCCTATCAGTATGTGCCGTTCAGTGCTGGGCCGCGGAATTGCATTGGACAGAAGTTTGCGGTGGCAGAGATAAAGAGCCTCACCAGCAAAGTGTTGCGGCACTATGAACTGTTGCCACCGGTCGGCAAGTATGATGAAACGTTCATCGCTGAGCTTATATTGCGTCCCGAAAAGGGTATTTACGTTCGACTGAAGCCAAGAGTTTATTAGTTTGGAACGTTCGAAAGGATGTATTGAACAGGGTATTGAATTGTAGTTGATTGTATTTAGTAAAAGTTATTGAAAGATGACTTAGGTTGATTTTGGTTTTGAAGAATATCACAAATAAAGAAGATTTGTTAAGATTTGTAGTTGATTTGTTCTGGTATTGCGTTTGTATACGTCGATTGTTGTCTGTTTACCGCGCGTTGAGAATGAGTTGGCTGCGTACTTACGGGTTGCATCAACATTAAGTACGCAACCATAAGTAACGCTTGCTTCCCATAGTGAGTCGCGAATCGTAGATTGGTTCCTAGAATTACGAATAAGGAGTTATGTTTTCAGGGTGGTTGTGTTAGTCATGATTGCTGTTTGTATTATTCCTTTGTTTAGAGCAGAAAATGGGCAAATAAAGTAGTGTTGGTGAAACGTACTAATATAATTATACGTTCTCTTGTCAATAAGCATCATTTAGCAGTTTACTTCTTCAGAAAATTTAAAAAAGGGTCTGACTAACTGGTATAGCTATGAGCGAGTCAATAAAATCGTAAGATGGACAGACAGTTTTGAAGGATAACACAGTCATCAGGGTCAGATACAGGCATACACATTTGTAAATCGTCATATAGCAGTTTATCAGGAAGCGCGTTGACGATGTTGTTGATTTTTTCGTTCGTGCAATACTAGCACAACTATCGATGCATTACGAGGTTCAGTTGAAAGAATGTGTGTAGATACTAGATAAACAAAAACTTCGTCGTTGTCAGTGTCCTTAGTAATTCTACAACAGCTACACTGTTTAGAAATTTGAGATCATATCACTATCATAACCATATCATCCAGTACACCGATGAATTTGGGTTTGTTTCAAACTCTGGAACCCTTTCGAGGTAGTACAGCTAAAGAATAAATATTCGAATAATGGGAAATGGACCTCTTTTTGAAACCCTATCTTGGAGAGATTCTATAATAGAAGCATCGAAACGTGATCGTTAAACGTTTGCATATAAGTGAACGTTGTTAGTTTTCCATTTCTAAATTTGGAAAATCAAACCTATACCAGCTATATCCAAAGATTAGGATGATTAAAACCGTTCGAAAACGAAAGGTCGCTTATCAGATACTATTGCGAGTTCATGTGTGGTACGTATACTATCTAATCGTCTGACGGGTTTGATAACCGGGTTTGATAACAAATCTGATTGCCCGAATGTACTATAAGGTGCAACGATATGTTTCGATAGTGAATAGTACCTGACGACGCTTTAAGGCGTTAAGAACAATAAAGTAGACATTAATAAATGCGTTTTTGGGTTGAAAAATGTTTGTGCAGTTTATTTTATCGTTTATTGTGCTAGTTTTGTTGAGATATGTGTTTCACGATTGGTCGATAAAAAAATCGGTTCGCATTGCTGGGCCCAAGCCTGTTCCCGTGCTGGGAAATGTGTTGATGTATGCGGGAAAGAATCCGTACGGTAAATAGTCTATTTAATTATTGGTGCTATGGTGTCTATTCTAAGCGTAAATAATTTAAAAGAAAGTGAAAACTTTGTTGTTAATGTTTTTAATCCATCAATTACTTTTATTAATCTTCAAACATCCTTTTTTTCAATGTATTGCACATGTACAGCTGTTCCGATAACTTCAATTACAAACCTTAATGACTGAGCAGATTTAACAGGCGTGCAATCGGTGCACTCTGACCGTTTATCTCTATAAAGGGCGGAAAAATAATCTACCCAACGTCGCTAGGCGCAGGGTTGCCCTAATCACTAGTAAGCCTTTTTGAACCGCACAATTACCGCGTGCACTTTGACGGTGTCGTGTTGTTTTGCACCGGTTTAATGTGTTGTTACAATATTTGCTGTACCGATAAGTTCGCGTTGGTGTGACGAGCCACTGCTCGCGATGAGATCAATGGTACATCTTTGCTTCGCGAATCATCAATACGCGCGCATCGGTGGTTGTATACACGCATGCTCGAGCACTAGCACATGGCGCAGGCTCGCTTATCTCGAAAATGTGGCGTACAAAACAAACCCCTCCGTTTACGCACACTCACTCGCACAGCGTCGAACAATTATAGTAAATATTGGTAGGGGATGCTTTCAGATTCGCTATTTTTTCTTCAGTCATCCCCAGTATCGCAGCTATTGCGGACACGCTTTGTAAGATTGTTCGGCATAAATACAGACGCACAGGAAACGTTGTCTACGCACAGTTCTAGAGCAGTTCATTGTTCATTTTCTCTTCGCTTTTGTGGTGATGGTGGTGCAGATTTTGCTTGCCCTTCTGGTGGTGATCCTCACGCTCAATTATTTGTTGGTGCGTCGAAATATCCAGTATGGCAAACACATACCGGGACCGTTGCCGCTGCCGATAGTGGGCTGCTTCTACATCTACATTAATTTAAAACCCGAAGGTATTGCAAGGTAGCAGGACGGTGATGATTCGAACAGAACATAATAAATCGGTTTGCATTGGTGTGAGATGAGAACTGGTGGAATAGCTTCATAATTAACATCCTATTGTGTATATTGTGGTGTGTGTTGCCGCTTTATGATGCGTCAGTAGACAGTGTAGTAACAGTGGTTTAATTTATTACAAAAATGGTTTGATTTGAGTAACGAGTTTTCGGGAGATACATAGGTTTATTGTTGTTTTTCCCTTTTTCCCAGACATAATCGATTTCGTGTCCGACTTGAGAAATAAGTATGGCAACCTGTTTCGCGTCTGGATCGGGAACCGGTTGGCACTGTTCTGCACCAACGTAAAGTACAACGAAACCGTGCTGAGCAGCCAGAAGCTGATTCGTAAGAGCGAACTGTACAAGTTCCTCATCCCATGGCTCGGTGACGGGTTACTGCTGAGCACGGGCCAGAAATGGTTCAATAAGCGCAAGATTCTTACGCCAGCCTTCCACTTCAAGATACTGGATCAGTTTATCGAGGTGTTTCACAAGCAGAGCAACATTATGGCCGAACGAATGCGGCCGGAAGCGAATGGATCGCTGGTCAACATTTACCCGTACGTGACGCTGGCTGCGTTGGACATTATTTGTGAAACGGCAATGGGAACCTCGATCAATGCACAAACCGATGCAGATTCGGCATACGTGAAAGCCATTACGGAGCTGAGCCTGGTGCTTACGGGCCGGTTCGTGAAGGTGTGGCAACGGGTTGACTTCCTGTTCAATCTTTCCGCCGACAAACGGCGCCAGGATCGGATCATTAAGGTGTTGCATGAGTTCACTACGAAGATCATCCAATCCCGACGGCGGGAACTGATGGAGCAACAGGGTGGCGCTAAGGTTGAGGATGAGGATCCGGCTGATATAGGAACGAAGCGACGGATGGCGTTTTTGGATGTGCTGCTGCAAGCCACTATCGATGGGCGTCCACTAACGGATAAAGAAATTCAGGAGGAAGTGGACACGTTCATGTTCGAGGGTCACGATACGACAACGATCGCCATATCGTTCACGCTGCTCCTGCTTGCCCGTCATCCGGATGTACAGGAAAAGGTGTACCAAGAAGTGGTAGACATTGTGGGTAACGATCCGCACACACCGCTGAGCCATCGTAATCTGCAGGACATGAAGTATCTGGAGATGATGATCAAGGAATCCCTTCGACTGTACCCACCGGTACCGATCATTGCACGTCGATTCACCGAAAACGTTGAGTTAGGTAGGTGTAATAGTGACGGTGACGGTTGTTTATGTCAACTGCAAAAGAATAACTTTGCATTACATATTTTAGGAGGGAAAACTGTTCCGGAAGGGTCCAATTTCAACATCGGCATCATGCATATGCACCGAGATCCTACCCTGTTTCCCGATCCGGAACGCTTCGATCCTGAGCGGTTCGCACCTGATCGAACGATGGAGCAGTCTAGCCCGTATGCTTACGTACCGTTCAGTGCTGGTCCTCGGAATTGTATCGGTATGTAACATTAGGCAGGTGTATAGCGTGGAACAGGTACTTTGATTAACCATTTTTGTTTTGCAGGCCAAAAGTTTGCGATGCTAGAGCTGAAAAGTACTGTGTCGAAGGTTATTCGTAACTTTAAGCTAACCTCGGCCGGTCCGGAACCAAAGCTAACGATGCAGTTGACGCTGAAGCCAAGGGACGGTCTGTACATTGGATTCGTTCCACGTGCGTAGTGGAATGCTGCATTTCTACACATTCGCTGGCTGCAACCTTCTTTCGACGATCGGAAGATAATAGGCGGACAAACAAATTGATTAAATCGCTAAAAGAAGAATGTGTTATTTTTGTTGTGATGTTTCTTTTATAAATAAAAATTATAAAAAAATAAGTTTGAATTACAATTTTTCTCGGGTTCCGCTGGAAGGAAACTGAACGTTTTTGCTGTAAAATAGTTAAAAATGTTGATATAATTTGCAACAGTACAAAACGACCTTGAAGCAGTTCAAATATCTGGTCGAATGAAATATTTCACAAACCGTTTCATTGTGAAACGTAAACAGCTGTTTAGGCCGTTTGACATGTGTCATTGCAGGGTTCTTGATGCGGTGGTTGTAATTGGCTGCGTATACACAGTACATGATTGAGATTACATTTTTTGTTGTCTGAAATTCGCTCACAAATCGGAAACAAATGCGTAAAAGGAAAGAATTGCCTTAATTAAATTCTTAAAAGCATTCATAGTATCCTATTGGTACAGTAATTGATATCACGGTAAGGATTCAATTTGGGAAATAATTTTAGCCATTTGAAGCGCGTTGTGTATACACTGTCAATGCTCAGTGCTCAAATTGTTGCCAAGTTGTAAACAAACTCCACGTATCAACAACACCAGTGGATCTACCAACGTTTTTAAAAATGAAATAAGCATTGATTAGGCCAAACGATGATCAGAAAGTTAGTTCCATTAGTTTGCCTGCTTGGCTATTCCACTATTTCCTTCGTAGTGTTTAACAAAGTGTACGAAACAACACAGCTCGTAATCGATGAAGAGTTTCATTTGCGCCAGGGAGACCATTACTGCCATGGCCGGTTTCAAGTGGTAAGCCAGCGGTATTTGTTTCTTTTCGTTATTTAATCGATAGTTATTCTTTGGCCTTCTCCTATCTTTCAGTGGGATCCAAAAATTACAACATTTCCCGGGCTTTATCTTGCGTCCGCGCTTGTGCTACGTCCACTCGAAGCCTGTTCGGTGTACAACTTGCGGCTAACGTCCTTCATTGCGGCAATTGTTAACGTAGTGCTTATATACAAACTAAGACAGAGCTTTCTAAATCAGAAAGGTGCTACCACCAAACTGATACTAGAAACAGCTTCATTGTCGTTGCTTCCACCGTTGTATTTCTTTTCCCATCTGTACTACACGGATGTGCTATCCGTGACGGCGGTGCTACTGTTGCTGCTGGCCAGCGAACGACGCCGGCACAATTGGGCCGCGCTATGGGGCTTCTGTGCAGTACTGATGCGGCAAACCAACATCGTGTGGGTTGGATTTGTGTGCGGTTCGCGAACCATCGATATGCTAGTAACGCGTGGAAGGTTAAGAGAAACACTGTTCTCACCCAAACGAATGTTTGCTGTTGTTGCGGACATAATAGATCGTTTCTGGGCGTACGCTATCGTGATGGTTGGTTTCATCGCTTTTCTCATATTCAATGGGTCTATAGTGATAGGTGATAAATCGGCACACGAAGCTGCCGTGCATCTTCCACAGGTAAGCAAATTGAAGGTGTGCTGTACCAAACGGTAAAAGATATAAAATTGTCAATATTGCTTGTCTTGTTTCAGTTGTTTTACTTTGCCATGTTCTTCGCGTCATTCAGTGCTTCCCTGGTGCTTCCGGCAATAAGATCAATCTTGAGAACGGTATTACATAGATGGTACATCGTGCTGGCAGTATGTGCAGTAATCGGAGCCATCGTACACTACAACACAATCGTGCATCCGTACCTATTGGCCGATAATCGACATTATACGTTCTATCTTTGGAATCGTTTCTATGGTCGCTGGTGGTTTGCACGATACTTGCCATTGCCGATGTACACGATCGGTGGATTGCTGCTGTGGAAGGCAAGCATGCAGCATCAATCGTTTGGCTACATGTTGCTGAGCACACTGGCCATACTGGCATCGATAGTGCTGCAGCAGCTGATTGAAGTTCGGTATTTTATTCTACCGTTCCTTGTGCTTCGATTGTTGCGCAAAGGAGAAATTTCAAGAGGCGCTTTAATGGTAGAATTGTTACTGAATATTGCTATCAATATTATTACATTTGCGCTTTTCTTTCAAAAAGAAATAGTGTGGAAAAACTATTCCCATCCACAGCGCATAATGTGGTAACGGTTGCTCCTACTGTTACAAAAGGCTGTGTATTGAAAGCTAGCCATGAAAGTCTGATTCTACTTAGTCTTAAGCATAAAATGATCTTTGGTAATTGAAGAAAAGACACCCCAGAACGGCAAGATAAGGTGTAAGAACAAATGTAATTATTTGGAGCAACAAAACTGAAGTGATTGTTTTCTACCACCACCATTCAATAGCAAGCCATAATGCTATAAAATCATTAGAGCGAATGTTCCGTATTGATACCAATTCCTAAAGCAACACCCGTTATCTACATAATAACGCAATTTGTGTGTGTTTTTAAAAATATTTCTACATAACAGTTTGTTTTTTTGTTTGGTTCTTATGGCAAAACAAATGTTTCCCAAGACCTTTGCCCGAGTCATAAGTTACAATACCTATAACTTAAATTTGAGCAACCATTTTCTATAACCGCAATTATTTTCATAGAACCTTTTCCTGCAATCACTTTTTGCTAAAATATATAATTGCTGTAAACAGTTTAAAGTTTTAAGTCCAAATTGATTGACGTTTACCATAATAGACGACTACAATATTGATACTGAAACCAACGTAAATGGAGTGTTTTTTGATAAAATAAATTAAATC
The DNA here is from genome assembly GCA_002091835.1 of Anopheles maculatus. Taxonomy (NCBI): domain Eukaryota; kingdom Metazoa; phylum Arthropoda; class Insecta; order Diptera; family Culicidae; genus Anopheles; species Anopheles maculatus. Next base: position 13,242 of record KZ063595.1, read on the forward strand.
AGTTGCTATCACCTGAAACTCTACAGCAAAGAAATTAAAAATATTAAAAACATTCATAATTTAAGTAAATAAAACCTAACTTATTGCACAGTTTGGCGTGCAGATGCGATAATTAATTGGCTCAAAATGAAAGAGGTTGAGCAGAATCTCTTTCTGGACGTTGAAAGTGAGTTTGAAAGAAAATCTACCGATCCTGGGTATGATTTTTTCACATAAAATTGTTGCAATTTTTTTTACGTAGTCCTATTCTAATGACAACAGTTCAATTCTGTGAAGTATATCAAAGCCTAATGTAACTACGCCATTAAAACTCATAATAAAAGATTTTGAAAGAAGAATTTATGTATACATCTTGAAAAGAGAGGTCTTTAGTCTGACAAGAGTAAGGGTTTCTATGTTATTGAGCATACTTTAATAGAAATTTGTAAAATTATCCAACTTCCAAGTCTAGATGTTTCTAGGGGTCCTTTTAATAATTGTTTTTGATGAGTGATTAAAAAAAATCATTTCTAAAAACTGTTCAAGATACAAAAATCAATTCCTGTCTAGCTTACGAGGCTACAGAGATCGGTATCAGTGTATGAAGAATTAGTTTTACCTCCGGGAAGTGCTTCGATTCAGCAAACAGCATTGAAGTTTCCTCATAAAGGACTTGGGTGTCCCTACTTTAAAGCATTATCTTTCCATGAAGCCGGCATGACATTGTGTCTGCAAAACTGTTGATGAAATACGTAATGATGATGGTGATTTAAGTGAAAGTTTGTGTTTTGAGTTCAAAGGCAGCAAAATCCACGAAGTGATTGAACAATAAAAAGAAACTAAGCGCAGAACAATTTATTCCCTATTTATTCGGAACAACAAGCAGCAGGTGAGTCAGGTTTTCTGGAGGGCAATCATTCGTTGATGCTGGTTGCATTATTGTAATTGTATCTGTTTTGTTTTGGTAAGCGAGTTCAGTTTCCTTCCAGAATCCGGAATTCAATTCGTTGCAGTATCAGTTTATCGAGAATGTGAACTGAAAATACTGAAATAGAAACAAAATATAAATTATTTATGGTAGAGAGAAAGAAAACACCAGTTAAGTGCGTGTCTTGGGAGTTAGAAAAAAAGGGAATGCTCTGCTCACAATCGTCATAAGTGTGCTCTAATTGGGTGAAACATCACACAACAAATAACCATGCTAAGCTTTTAGAAGTTCAACGAGGCCGGCAGAGCGCCATGGTACGTGATCTTGGCGTCCATCCATTTCGTGTGTATAAGTCTTTCCAGCGGTGTAGAGACCATGTCGTCCCGCTTACGGTCACCTTCCTGGTCACCGTTGTCACCGCCACCCTCGTCCTGTCCGCGGTTATCGACGGTCATCGAAAGGTAACAACCGGCGCAAGTGTAGTAATGCAGCTCGAATCGTTTTTCGGCGTGATAGTTACGCAGCAGCTCTCGGTTAGAGTTGAACAGTACTCCGTAATGACCACAGCAGCAGCTAACCCAAACCGGTGTGGCCGGAGTTTTGAGCCGCGAACCGGGCATACGGGAGGCGGAGCGCATCGCTTCGTTTTCTCCTTCCCAAACCAGCAGACCGATTGCTCCGCGGCTCAGAATTCCGAATTGTGGTACGGCCTGGAAGATGGGGTGAGTGTGTTAGCATGAAACTGGAGGAGCCTTTTGGCTAAATCGCCTACTTACATAATGATCCTCATCACCGACATACACCACGCCATTGTGCAGGTACGGTGTGGCACGCCCTGTTAGCAACAGTGTAATGACGTTGAGCGAACCTTCCTCGTGCGGTCCCATAAGATGTGCTCCCTTCGGAGCATCCAGATCGTTACGCATGTTCTCCATGCCACGCGTTAATACAGCACTGTACAGATAGAGCAGCGTTCCTGGGCCAGGATTTTCTGTAAACTATGCGGTAGAAAGCTTGTGTGAAAGTAATCTCCTTCCAAATCGGCCTTTTTATCATTCAATCCTAAAGTTTGTACACAGATTTACACTTACGTAGGGCAAATACCGCTTCATGAATATCTGAAGATCGTCCAGCTTGGTGAACTCGAAAAAGTACAGCTTCTCGGTTACATTGTCCTGAAAGTAAACGTGACTGTGCGGGATGTGGGATGCCTCACCCGGTAGCGCTACGATCGCTTTCGACTTTTCCCCTATGTTCCACAGTATGTCCGACATGGCGGTGTACAGGGACAGGGCCTGTTCTGCCTCGGTTGGTTTCAGCAGCTCCTCGAGCGGGACCGATTTGTCGCGGGGCTTGTTGTCGAAAATGAACTGCTTGATGATGTGTGCCTGCAGGACGGATTGCATGCCTCTCGTTGCATTGCGAGGAGTACGCAGTCCGTACGGATATTCCTGTCGATTAGAAAACATACGATGTAGAATCGCATGAAGAGCGGAAGAATGGAGGTTTACATACTTGGTTTGCAGGACCGAATGTAAAGCCAGTGCGTGTCCATTCACCACGGGGAGGGCTGGCTGCCGATCCAAAAACCGTTTGTCGTAATTCCTGAACGAATGAAATAACAAAATCAACAGTTTTAGTCATCCTTTTTATCGAGGATGGAATGTACATTACGTTACGATAAGTAAATGAGCTAATGTGGCAGATGTTTCGATTAAAATGAGCGATGCAGTAAACTTTTGTTTCTTCATCATTGTCTCGGAAGGTTTGCACCTGCCATTATTAGCTTTCTTGACTTGGAGCTTAATGATCAGACCTGTATTCAGAAAGACGGGAACTCCTATGAAGGAGATTCGATACTAGATTCAGCGATCTGGCGAGGACTGGCGTGGCTGTTGTTTCGGCCACTGGTAGACCGTAAATAGATTTGGCAAACAGTTTAGTTTATTCTATTCTAATTGGCAATCTTTGTGTGACACATTAAAATATTTAAGCCTATGAAATGAAAGTCAAGTTATTAGTCAAGTCAAGTAAGTCGTCGAAGAGAGGATATCAGAGAGTATTCCGAAACGGAAGATCAACGATCAGAGCAACAGTTACACTCTTAAAATTTCTTCATTGGTTAAAAATCCAGGTATGACTGCACCAGGAAGATCGACTTGTCTGTATTATTTTTAATGCCAGATTGCTAAAGAGGACCATTCGAGATTCTGACACACACTGTTGATATAAAAATAATTGGTTTGATGTGCTCTTATATAGCAGAAATTTAACAAAAGATCGGGCGAGCAGCTTTGCTGGCATACTCTGATTTACTCAACAGCGATGTACAGAGGGGGCACCACCCATTCGAAGTCATCGAAAACTTCATGAATCTTGTGTTAAAAGTCAACACCAACAACAACACAGATGTTGAGACATCAGGAAGGAACAAGCTGTCTACCGGTCACTTTACAGCAGGATTAAACTTCTGCACTCAATATACTTGTCACGACGGATGAAGCTGGGACTGTATAGAACATTTAATACCCAATAACAACTAATCATTTGGCATGACTTTATGACATGATGACCAAAACTGACGAAATGCACGATATCGTATCTCGGATTTGGCCTCTTATTTGAGGAAGGACAATGTACGAGCAGCTGCAATGACAAGCCCTACTAGCTGATCTCATCATTGTGCAGCGAATTAGACCTGCGGGGTTCTGGTGGAGTGGTCATGTTATGAAAATAGCACCGATCAACCTAGTCCATAAAGTCCTTTAAAGCCATTTAAAATTAAGATTGGGGGCGGCCCGGTGGTAGATGCGACACCGGCGCCGGTTTTCACACGGCAGGACCGGGGTTCAAGTCTCACCTGGGCCGTTCCCCCATAGCGAGGACTGACTATCCAATTATTCGGTAACAAAAAGTCTAGTAAGCCAAAAATGGCAGGCATGATCTAGGTGGTCGTGGCCTAACGAAAGAAGAAGAAGAAGAAGTAGAAGAGAAAATTGGGATGGCCAAAATTCAAGATGTTTAAATCAAGATTCAACTGTTTTCGTTGGTAGTTAGGTTTTGGTTAATGGGAATATCTAAAATTACAAGAAATTCTTCTATGTTTGGAACGATAATGAGGAACAATTTATTACTTTCTGCTGTCTTTCCGGCAAATCACGAAATTATTTTCTTTCCTTCAACGTGTTCCATGTTTCCAGCGGGTTCTTTTTATTTGACCTGAATTAATGGTCTGGAACAAGATGTTGTCCGATGTAGAACATCCCATTTTAAAGTCTCCCGGTATGGTTTTACCAGTTGCGTAATGTGTAATAATAATAGTAATATTAATAATAAATAATAAATTTCGCACAGGACGAGCCATCGTGAATTCAATATCTCGAGGCTTTAGTTCACGGGGATTCCATTTATCATGAGGAAATCATGAGGAAATTAACTGACGGGTCACTCCTAGTACCACAGCTAGCTGTTCTTATGTTTGGGTGCGTTTTTATTTCAGCAAAGTCAATTCATCGGAACGTTCTAAACCTTTCTAAACAGAAAATGTTAACAGCATCCTCAGCGTTCAAATTATCGCTCAAACACCCTCTCGAAATACAGCTCCACTATCACATGACCAACCATGCTTTATTAATATCTATAAATACGACAAAATCGCGTCACTTGTTCTGCTAGCACCATAGATTTCAAAACGATCGTTACTTAGTTGTGGACTTAATAACTTAATTGTGTCGATCGCATATACGATCTTCTCCGTTGTAACAAACATTAAAATTTTCTGATGTTCACTCCATCAAATGCAATAGCCTATAAGGCGACGATCATCAAATATATGCAGTAAAAAGGAACTAAATAAAAAACTACAAACGAGTATAGGAACGATAATGGCTATAGGTTGGTTGCGATCATACGTTACTGGCAATCGAATTGAGGGATCTTCCAGGTTTGCACACTGGGATGTTCCAAGTTTACTCGTACGGAATGGTAGAGGAAGAGGATCTAACGATTTTTTAGAATCTGTGTTACAGAACATAATTAATGAACATAATTTGCTAGTGCCAGTATGGTTAAAATGAAGTCTACATGCTCAGAAGAAGGGTTATACAAAAAAAGGGGAAAAAATTGAATCCGCAGGATGGGTGGTCCAGAGGCCGAGGCAATAGCGGCATCGGTTTTCACACGGCAGGACTATATCCTGGTACGTAAGACTAACTATCATTCTACGACTAAACTCAAGTAAAGGAAAGCCAATTCATGCACGGGGAAGCCAAAAGAGGCATCGCCAAAAAAAGCAGAAAAAGTGATGGAATGATTCAATTCCATGCAGGTTCAGAATCGTTCTCGCGAGATGAGATAAAAATTCACGTATTAAAATATGACCCTATCTGAGCTCTTCTTTTGATGAATATAGGTTATATAATAATAGTTTAAATTATTATACCGATTCATCCCATTGGATAAGATAACATGAGATCGACTTTCCACATTATATAATACATTCGTGTTACTGTAAATTTTAATTTCAATATGTTGTAATAACAGTATTTTATTTGTTAATTTTTTTTCTTTTTTTCGCTTTTTAATTGCCTTATTTTGAATTAAAGAATTACCTCTTCTAAGACAGCATTATAATGAACAATTGCAATAGCGATCATCTTACAGCAGAGATAAGACAGAATTGGTAGGTCTAAATCTTTTGAGTTTCATTGTCAAAGGAAGAAAAATAACAGTAATTACACAATATAAGGATTTAATACGGGCGGCTCGGTGGTGTATTCGATAGCGGCGCCGATCTTCACACGGCAGGACCGAGGTTCGAATCCCGGCGGACCGCCTCCCCGTACGCAGGGCTGACTATCCAGCTACAGGTACAACTTAGTCACAGAAAGCTAGCAATAGCTGGCAGGCCAAGACCTCACGAGGTTGTAGTGCCAAGGAAGAAGAAGAAGAAGAAGGATTTAATACTAAACCAACCTCTGAATTTGTTGGGAGCTCTTAATATAAAGCCTAACAAATGAAGCGTTAGAACATTGCTTCATACGGGATTAAATGTAATGCCGACTGTCGTAAACTGCACTGCAAGTCGTAAACTGCATTTTATCAGAATACAGATAGCTTTATTATCTATTTTATTGTCAAATCCAGCAGTAGATCTTAGTTTTGCAAATGTTATAAACATACCTAAACCAATAGTGGCAACAAGAGATGAATTGATACTAACAATTTTGAAGCCTTTGGTAATCCATGATGTTAGAGACTGGTTAAAAAGATGGTTAAGTCGTTGGTAGTTGATTTACGCTACACTTTTTCGAAGATGATGAACATTTTAGGATCTTATGCAACAATTAAGTAAGATTTAGCTTTCACCATTCAGGAAAACTTCGTTAATTCCGTAATTGGTGAGTAACGTGAACCTATTCTCCGTTCTCCAGGGAAGGAAACAATAACTCAGTATTGAACATAAGTTGGACTCAATTCAGCAATTGGAAAGGACACGGTGCAGATTTTTTAAGAATACATTTTTTCACTGGTAATGATTTAAACAAAAGTTTAAAAATAACACCTCGAGTTACGAGTTTTATAGTTGCCTCCGACGGCTTGAAGTTGAAAGACTTTTCTTTGAATTCTAAGAATTGTGCAATATCACTAGATTCAAGTGTAAAATTGTATCAAGCTAATTTTTATTACTAAAATGCACATATGCCTTCAGATGTTTGATGATTATTAGCCATCCTCCGAAAAACAAACTTACGATAGCTTCGTCCATTGTTATGGGCCGTCCACCGACTATTTTCAGCTTAGCCATGTTGTAGCCGTACCGTTACACTTGGTAACCGTTTCACAAATGTATCAATTAAAATCCTATACGTCTCAATAAGCGTAGCTTATTTATTGTTAACTATCGGCTGTTGTTTGTTGTTATCAAAATCACTTCACAAATAATCACTCATTCTGTTATCTTCACTGCGAGAAGGAAACAAAAGACAAAAAGCGGTATGGAAAATAATTAAGACTTCACTATAAACGTAACGAAAAATCCTTCTCGGAGAAAGGAGCACTATGCGATGTCAACTATTCACCACAACCGCATAACATGCACTCCGAACGATTCACACTTTACACACCAGGCACGCTTTATCGACCTTGCAGCTGTTTTTCTTTTAGTTTTCGCCTTCAAAACCGGGTGCTGGCCGGGTTCATAAATCGTAACACTCGATCGCTGGGTCTGGCCGGAAAGTCAGCAGCTTCAAGCATTCCGTGTGCCGTGGAACTGTGTTCGACAGCGGATAGACAGCGCTTGAGTGAATGCGTGCTTGACATGCATCGATTTACACCTGTACGCACGCACCTCATATGTCTGGTGTTGGTGGTTCGAGGGCAGATCTTTTTTATGTGTTTTACTTCTTCGTCCTCTTCTTCTTTGGTTTAGTAGAATGCCCCGAAAGAAAGGAACACGCTTCGGCGCTAGACGCCCATAAAGTATGTCACTCATCAACACCGGTTTCACTGGAATGCTTCATCTTCAGCTTTCAATCATAAGCTTTATCTTGTGTCTCGCTAACGGTGCTAAATTTCTTAGCAAACTACGTGGCTTAGTGTTTGTCACTGAATAAGAAATCTTTGAAAAATACCTCAAAACTGAAAAAATCACTTCTGTAGTACAGACTATTCCAGGCACGATTACTAAGAGCTCAAACGTTACGCTTGCTAGAAGCTCGTGTAGTGTGCGTATATTTGATGCTATAAACAACAACCAATTTTCCAACTATTGCACCAGTTTCACACATACACTTTGAGCACCTTAAACCAAACTTCACTTCCTATACAAACACCCGGGCGTTTTTCGTCTGGAGTGCGTGTGAAATGATTCGCGTGCTAACTCAATATAGTCTTCCGTCGAGCGGCGAGTTTCGCGACCAACTTCGTCCACCACGACCGGTTCCAGTTTCTATTCACCGTTCCAAATCACCGCTACTGCTGCAGCTGCACCTTGCACAGAACGGAAAGTTTAGGCGGTAATCGCGGGTAATCGACGACGGCCAGCACCGAGCGGCGGCCGGTATTGAACACCCGTGACGAACGACTTCCAGCTGGCGAATGAATCGAAGTGAGCATTGGGCCAATAGTTTTATGCGGCTACTTGTTAGCTTGGTGGATCCGGTACGTAGGCTTTGCAAGGATGCGCCCAAACAGTGCGGGGACACGGGGGGAGATGGGTGGGTGACAGCGATGGAAAGTTGAGCGTTTCGGTTGCCAACAACGGTGCTCTATCCTGCCTGTCCCAAGGGTGTACGAACGCGCTCGCCAGGTTTCGCTGAATTTGATGCGCCGCGCCATAGAAGTGGTGCAATAAACACGCCACGGCACGCCACACCATTCCGGGGTCGGGTGTTTTTTGTTTGGGGTGTCTTATTTGGGCTTCACTTCAAGTTTCTGCTGACGGGTGACGGGTGAAGAGTGGAACCGAGCGTTGCTTGATTGCAGTGTACCGCTGTCGGGCCGGTGTTCGCTTGCACGCGGCGTCAAGGATGTTGTTAGGTTAGGTTGGTTTTCATTTATTTTGCGCTTTGTTTTCGCGCAAAATAGAGGAAGCAATAGGGGACTACTCCGGCGAGTTGAATGTGAAGAAACTGGGTAATAAGTAATAGAATAGCGCTATTCTTACTCCATTTTCTTTTAACATTACGGCAAGCTAATCGTAACTTCCAGTTCTCTTGGTCCCGCTAATTAAGTCAATTAATTGCTTCACAGTAGCCGAATAGTTGGACCTGCCGCTCCTACAGCTAATTATAGATGCGTACAGTTTTTCCTTACAACTACCAGTAGTTTAAAGTTCCTTGTTTTCAAACGAATCATGTAGCGCCATCTGTACCGGATCTGGTTTACTACATCAGAAGGGCGATGGACGGTGCTTTGTGCGGTGTTTTCCCTCAAGACCTCAATTTGCCGGGAAATCGGATCGTGTTTGACAGGGCGAATGAAGAACACAAAAAGGGCTAAACTAAAAATGAGGTTCTAAATTTATCGGAAGCGGGCCACCGCTTCGAGTGGCTATTGAGGGTATTCGTGGGACGTCCGTCAAGACGTCGGTGCAGAGTACGAACCGGGTACGTGGTGTGCGGTTTTGCAGCTTTTTTAATGTAGTGTTTGTGACAAGCCTACTGCTTGCGTTATCAGTTTGTACGCAGAGCCGTTTTACGTGAGAGTGTGTGAAAATAGGTTTAAAATAAGTCATGCCCGGACACATATAGAGGTATGTGTTGTTTGACAGTACCTCCGTTAATGATGGTTGTCAATCAATTTGAAGTGATGTTTGATTGGTTATGTAGAAGCGTTTTTGGGTATGTGAGGTGTAGTAGGTGTGAATGAATATTATTTGAAATTTCGATTGATTTGATGAAGGTTGTGTATATGGCAGTATGAATAAAATTGAAAGTGGTGTACGTTGTTTTAACGTGACGATCACTTGACACATTTGAATACTGCCGATACAGGGTTTTCGAGCCTGATGTAGCAATGTTTGCGTCATTTCTGGTATCTGTTTAGAGTCGTGATAAAAATGGAATCTGTTGTATACTGTAGACTTCTTACGATTCTGATGGAAATAGATCGTGTTTTTTTAATGATTTCGTTACAAAATGTTCATCTCAAAGTTAATCAATTCACAATATAACAACTCATTTACAACATTTAGGCATTTGCTATAAAAGAAATAATGAAAGTTATTACTGAGTGCAACTAGTGAATAAACAAAAGTTTACGTCATATCGTCATGTTTGGAGAATATCCATCCAAACTGTACGTAGTTTCTTACGTAAAAAACGCATTTAGACAGTCAAAACCTTCAGAGTTCCAAAGCAAAGAAATAGTCCAATGTCTCTATCTGGTAACGGATTTCTATTTTTCTCGGCATCTCTTGAACGTTTCTAAAGATCGCCTGGACAATTCAATTCTACGTTAATGCTCTACGTCATGTGAAACGCCTGTAAAACGTCTGATACGAGATTAAAAGTAATGTACACCCTGTTTCTGAAAAACGCCTAAAAAACATTAACATAAATTAAATACTGTTCATTGATTATCGTGCGTAAATTCCCCTCTTTCCCGGTTTATCGGTAGAAAAGCTTCGTGCCATCGATCAACGGATCGATCTCTTCTCTTTTATCGTTGCCTCTGTGACGAATGGATGTCGGAAGATATACCTGTGAATCATAACTAATGCTTATTCTTCCTAAAATTTCTGCTTCGTGCGTACCCCTGACGAACTTCGTGCTAAAAACATACATACTTATTATTCTCTGTACTACTCGTTTTATAACTTCAATAAAAATATTCTTGTAAACAAAACGTATGCTTGGGATGCGTGTAGAAGAATTTTACTATAGAAAACTGCGCAGTCATTCGATTGATGAAGAGTTTAGCTGTTCGCCTTGGCATGGCTTAATGACGCCATGATCAATGGAGTCACCTGGTACCTCGTAATGCGTCGTTTATGTAAATTGCATTATATTCAGATTTACATTAAGTTTAAAATGATTGATTTGTTGACATGTGCATGTGCATAAAGACACTGAAAGGATGAAAAACTCCATCGAGTATTTGAACTAAGCTCCTGTAATGCTGCATAGTCTTCATGCAAAATGACAGGCAAAACTGCATATTTTTCGGTCAAAAAGGCGAAAAATTAGATTCAAGCAGATACTAAAAATCTGTAGAATAATCAAAACAAACGATTTGTCGAGCTTCTTCAGCAGAAAAAAATTGGCATGTGTTGTGACCTGTCAAATAATAATTGTTTAAAAATGAAATTTTAACTGCACAAAGTTTATATCTTCCCGAAATACATTCAATACAACTATATGTATTCTTTATGGAGAAACTCATTAATATTGTACATTGATTCTTTCAAAATTGTCGCAAATTGAAGACCAATCTGTTACATTTGTATGTCAAATGAAACGGGATGAGATTTTTATAGCTTAAGCCATTGCTATTTTTTCCGAAAAACCCTGTAATTTCAATGGAGTCACCTGGTACCTCGTAATGCGTCGTTAACACAATGCATCCAGATTAAGCTTAAAATGATTGAGATCTGATTTGACGACATAGAAAATAGATATGAAATGACTCATCTTTAAGCTTACCCTTGAATTTCGGCATATTTTTGAGTACATTACTATTCAGCTAACAGGAATTCTATCCAACTGCAGTTCCACCAGATAACCTTCCTCTATTGTACCCTGGTAAGGCAAATCATGTTGCCCACTGCAAAGCACAATTGAACGAGCGGCAAAGTTATTACTATTTTGTAATAGCTCCCGTACAGGAAACATCGTGTTACCTTTTCAATCAGTTTGTGGCTTGAAGTTAACGTGCTGGAGCATTTCCAGTTTTCTGCCCGTGGGAAGGATACCGTGGCCATTCGGGCTTGAGATGGCAATGAAAGTAAATTATTACATTGTTTGCCGGTCTGGCAAGGAAAATCTGGCTGGAAGGTTTTGTTCGCGCCTTGATTGAAAAGGTGTCGGAACGGGGGTAGGAAAACAACTTTTCAAATCATAATTCGTACAGTACACGCAGCAAAACCGTGCCAGCAGTATCTATTGCGATTGCTTACTAATGTGCACGGTTGACCTTCACATGTCTTGCGCATATGAATTTCGACATGACAGCAGCACATGGAAAGCGGATTGAAATGATGCGCTTTTGCCGAAAATGTATGGTAAGTTTATCGTGTTTCTTGCTTACTGTGTAATGTTCATTGTATGGCGAAATGTAATTAGCACTTTAGTTTATAACGTAGTCCTGTGGAGGTTCACTGTTTATTGTTTCGGCACGATCGGTCCACCGTTTACCGATGATGGGATATTTTAGATTTTCTGCACGATTGTGTTAGTGTAACCGTTCGCTAACTGTCAATCAAAGCACAGGCGCTTGATGGTTGTTTGCGAAAACTTTGTGCAGCATGGATTGGCGGTTTTATTTTATAAAGCGATGCTTTACGCTCGATAGCGAGAAGGACATTGGGACACAGCATAGCCTTGATCGGGTGGCCCGTGGTAACCATTTACTCCCATCCCTGTTAAATGTGGTGAGTGTGTTGTGCTGTTGCTTTTTTGTTTTTCGCTCTCTTCCAGCAGATACTTACAGGATGGAAGTGTAATCATGGCTCACCTTGAAGCCGCTGTGTACCGAGAAAACGAAGCAATTTAGATGTCCATTTATGATATTCCTTGCGCCTGTGGCAATCTACATAAACAAACCAACACACGTGGCTTGGTGAAGGTGTAAATCGCATCATCGGTACCGTATGGAACCCTACAAAACAAAACACTCACACCGTACCGGGGGGCGTAATGAGTCCGAAGCACGCTAGTGCACCCCACAGGGTGCAAATGGAACACCGCTGTGCCATACCTAAAACTGGGTGATAATAAAACCATTTTCCCTCACGTGGCAGCAGTTTTCCGTCGGATGGATGGATTCAATTTCACACTTCCACTGCTTCTGTCGCTGCGTCCGTTGCACCTGTCCGCCCGGGTGAAAGGTGGGAGGTGTGCCAGTTTTTAATATCCCTTTCCTACGTGCTGCTCTTCCCCCCCCTTCAGCCCACCCTACCACTTGTTTACGCGCCCATAAATCACAACGGTGCTATATATTTCAATCGATAGTTTTGGAGATTTTGGACCATTTTGGAACTAAAGTTTGACTTCACCGATACACCCTCGGGTGCACCTTTCGTCAAACTGTTATGCAAATTTGTGATGTGGAAGTTCAATAAATGGTACCCGGCCGTTGGGTGTTTGCGACAAATCGCGTGCCAAAGGTTTGAAACACATTTTCGGCAAGTGTTGCATTGAAATTGCAGAAACGGAACAAAAAAAAAAAACATTGGAAGTGTTAGCTAAATGTTGTGGAAGTGGCGAATAAGGCATAAAAGATGGAAGGAATGGGGTGTTGAGCGATGAAAGGTTTCGAGAAAGTGATAATAGGTTGAATGACTCTTTAGTTGCTCAAGTCTGTCTTTGTAGGTAGCCTAAAGTTGTTGTTTTTTTAAATATTGATTGATTCCAGAGGGCATTTCGTTGCATGTTGTTTGGATATATGAGTGTTACCGTATGCATTAAAACTGAAGCTGTTTTTAACGATTTTTAATGGGCTGTCCCTGGTATCGATTGATTCATCTAAGTGGCCATCGTGTTTTGTAACATGAATTTTATGCTATTGAGCTAGCTACGGACAACAGTCTGGGTGAATAAGTTGAACAGTACCACTATCACTGGTCTTAGACTCGTACACCTAGATAATCTTAAAAGGTGGCATCTGTCCATATGGTGCAGAAGATCTTGTTCAAAATTGGCATTGCTATACAAAATCCACGATTAATGCCATCAACTTCTGATCTAATGCTATGAATGAGCAGCCGATGATAGATACAGAAAATATCTCCCTAATACTGGACATGGTACCCGTCATCTGACGGACTAAAAATATTGGAAGCAACGCATAATAAGTTAGATGTAGTAGACGGATGAGGCATGATGCCATGTTACGTGGGTTTAATCCAATGACTTGCAGTTGAATGAAACAGAGCAATAAAATACTGATTCGAAAACTTTAACCGGAGCACAGAGGAAAGCAGTACCACAAAAGTTCAACACAACAAAGTGAGAATCCTTTTTTTTACAGGTATCTGCCAGCAAGTTTTCCAGTATAGACAGTATAGAACGACAACCTACAAGACTAGAGGCAAGAATGCCATTTGGGACGGGAGAGAAGGACGGATTAAGCTTACACAAGGCATTTGAAACCACAGTCTTTTTATGATCGGACGACAGCGTTAAGACATTCGCTGGTGCATTAGCCAGGCTATTTGTAAATTGTGCAGGATTGTTCAAAGGTGGTAACAGCATAGACGCAAACAGATTGGAAATCTCGGCAGGAGTAGAAGCAGAGCGGCTACCCAAAGTTAAGTGGTTCGGCAGAGCATGAGTACTACGACAGGAGGACACAAAACGTCAGAAGTAATGAGGTTTAGAGCAGAAACGTCATTGCTAGGTAGTGACTATATGTGGGTCTGTTGTATATACGATATTGTTAGGATGAATTACGGCGGATATCGCGCAAATAAGGTTACCGACGTAGACAACTCAGTCAAAGAACAGAAATGAAATATCCGACACGTCAGATTGGTCAGCTCGCTAAGCTAGAGATAATTTGTCCGTTTGTAATCGTAGCCTTAAAGCTCGTGCATCTAGCGTTGCTGGGCGTGAGTGATATCTACATAACAACAAAAACTGAGCGCTGCGTGATGCGTATTGACAGTTAACAGCGGAGAATCGCACAAAAAATTGTTGAGGTGGAAGAAGCAAACTAGAATTCGTCAGGACCAGGTCTAGAAGTCGACCATAGTAGTAAAAAACAGTTTTTAGACAGCATGGTATGGACATTTTTTTTAATTTACTCGGATTTGGAGTATCCAAAAGTAATTGTTGATGAAATGATTAAATTACTCATTCGGATGGTGTCTAAGTAAATCCCATGTAGGAATCTGAGATGAGTTATCAACAGTATTGTTGCGCTTTAGTACGGATAGAGACTTAAGTTTAACAATCATATATTGTTTGTATAGTTCTGACAAGTTTATTAACATATTTTATGTAAACGAATTATAATTCGTTATTTTTTATTAAATGCAGTAAGAGAAACAGGCAAATTAAGGCTCTTCCACTTGATCCTTAGAACACAGCATTTTCGATGATCCATCGCACGTACGAACTGACCCGCGTGTAGATACCGGGATGGTTAGCTTCACCGCACCGTATACCCCAGGACACGACGCCAACTACGGCCCACCGTCGATTGGGCAGTTGGATCATCAACGGGCCACCACTATCACCCTGACACGAGTCCTTTCCTCCTTCATACTCGCCGGCACACAAGGTCGTATTGTAGATGCGGTTCACGTACACCTCCTGACATTCCTGGTTGGACCAAATCGGAATCTTCACCTCCATCAGAATGGGTGAATGTGGACCGCCGAAGAACTGTGTACCCCATCCGGTCACAACAGCCTGATATCCGTTCCAGCTATCGTCGAGCGGAGGCATACAGATGGGCCAGATGTACGAGTTGAAGAACGATGGTTGTATCAGCTTCAGCATTGCTATATCATTCTCGTAGCTGATCTGGTCAAAATCGGCGTGTGCACGGATCTCCGCTACACGGAAATCGCGGTATCGCGTTTCATTGAACTGCTTGAAATCGTACTCTCCGAGCCGTACGACGAATTGGGTCAGCTTCAGATTCATCACACAGTGTGCCGCCGTGAGAACGTGACGATCGGTGATGAGCACTCCACCACAGAACGAAGCCCGTGACATGACGAGCGCCACCATCCAGGGCCATTCGTTGGAGTCGGCTGGACGTCCACCGGCTATCTTTGACAGCTGCTTTGTGGATAGCCCTTCCGGCCGTACGATGGCGTCTCGTCCCATCGGTCCATCACCGAGCCCATCGACGTCATCGTACGAATCGGCTGTCGCTGGCAATCGAACCGAAAACTCGGGACCATTGCCATCTAGCACTACATCCGGACAGCAGACACCCACGGCGATGTTCTCCATTATGCATAGATGCTGCAGGATAGACCAAACGCTGTCTTTCAGTTCGGGACCTTTGCAGTTTTGATAGCGCGTACAGTGTCCTTTCTCACCGGCCCGTGTACGACATTCTTTACCCTGGGAAGAGGCCTATCGGAAGAACATTAGGCGCGGCCAATAATACAAGTGGTATTCAGTACAATAGTTGCTTACTTTGGCGGTTGATGCCGTTGCTCGTCGCTTACGTGATAGTTCATTAAGATCAAGTTGCTTGCTTCGTTGTTGTTGCTTCCGATAGGCAAAAGTAGCTCGATGTTCTTTCGGGATGCTATTTCCAGCGGCACCAACGTGTTCTTCTGCTAGCGTTTGATCAACGTCACTTAGATTCAGCACTCCTACATCTTCATCTTGATCCCGCACAATACTGTATCCATGGATCGTACAAACGACAAGCAGCAACTGCAGAACTACCTGCACTATTGAAGTCATCTTGACGTCGTTGACACTTAGCTACATGCAGACGTGCAGCGTCGACTGTTCACCGCACCGAACTGAAACTGAACCACTTGTTACAGTTTGCTCTAGTTGATGCAGGCCTGGCCTTTGCCACTATCTACTGGTGGTGTGACACTGAATGGTAAGCGCCCCACCATTTATCGACATTTGCGTGGGCCGGTCACCAGCTTGCCGGTTGCCGGCTTACAGATCGCACTGCTATGGAGCGTCACGGACGCAAGTAACACTTCGTTTTTTTTTACTCGATCGCATCCGAACCTCTTTCGGGTATGGACTGTTTAGGGGAAATCGGCTTCTCCTTATCGTGTAACGCTTGCCGGAGAATTGAGGCCAAATCTGTTTGCAATTTTTGTTGTTGTTGGTCACAGTCTTTTATGCTCACACGCTCATTATGCTCCCACTTATGTGGCGACGCATGACGATGTTTGAGAGTAACGATGTATGCTGATAACGACGGTGGTGAAGACGAATTTAAAATGCACAACCGTATATTGTTTATGATAATGTATCCCAATACGATTATGGCGTATGATGTTAATGTATGGTGCTGGCTCATAAATTTTGCCATCATGTATGTCTGGCAGTTAGAAGTAGGTTAATGTCTAGGTTATGGCTCTTGTTAATTTTGTTTTCTATTGCTGTGCAAAGTAATCGGGTACTAGGGTTATGTATTTATTTTATATCCAATATTACTGCCAGTTAACATCATTTGTCTTGATTATTTACTCATGCCTCATGTAACTAAGGTCCCTTGTGGTTAGTAATTTTCTTATTTTAGTACCCGCAGTGGCGGATTTTACGGTACGCGGACTGAGCAGCCGCGGGGGGCCCCGATCTCGCAGGGGGCCTCGAGCTCGCAGGAGGCCCCGAGCTTACAGATCAATTCGAACTTCCTATGAGCTCTACAACTATGGCGGGTGAAACGATGGGCGGACTACGAAGCCGCGTAGGGCCCCAGCATTTCAGGGGGGCCCCGAACAACGAAGGGCAGAATGACCAGATGAGAATTGTATGGGCCCAAACCTGTGTGCTGCTTAGGGCCCCGAAGGACCTAAATCCGCCACTGAGTACCCGTTATTCTATTTAATTATATTTAATTTAATTGGTTATTACAATTAACCAACACAACCTCTAGAACTACATACAGGTATCTTAAAGACTAATTTTAATCCAAACAAATCAAGTCTTAAATCTAACCTGATGTCATTAGAGTGATTCTCTAAGTCTGGGCATAGAGAAATAATACATAGAAAGAAACTAGGACGAAGAGAATGTACAACAATCAAAGAATTGAAGGAGGAGGCGTTAGAAATATTGAGGCAAAATATGGAAATCTATCAGGTGATAAACGCCTGAAAACATTGTCACATTGCAAACATTACAGCTATTGCTTCTATTGATGCGTTTGACTGCACTTATCAAGGAGGGTCTTGCGGTTTCAAACTCTGCTACATCGTGGAACTCGT
Source organism: Anopheles maculatus (assembly GCA_002091835.1). Classification (NCBI taxonomy): domain Eukaryota; kingdom Metazoa; phylum Arthropoda; class Insecta; order Diptera; family Culicidae; genus Anopheles; species Anopheles maculatus. The sequence continues at coordinate 30,734 of KZ063595.1, forward strand.
CACTGTAGCCACACATTATCGTCTGAGCGAAAGTTAAATAATAAGCGTTTCGATTCGATAGATTCATTCAATCTCTGCCTTCTAATTACCGAAAAATCTACTATTATCTCTCTATGAATAGAGTAAGACCCAAGTTAGTGAGATCCTGAACGTCATGTTGAACATAGTTGAATGATTTTTACGATAAGGAACTTCTGTCTCTGGATCTCTGGTGCTTCAATAGAAATACGGCCATATGTAAAAATGAAAGATTTCATCAGGAGGTCGCTCTGCTATCATCAATAGTGTGTTAAAGTTGTCGGTTAGCTCTGCGTTGTCATCACTACACGGCTGTTGCAATTAGAAATAAAAAAAAATGTTCCTTTTTATAGCTATGATTTTAATTATGTTTGTTGGAGGATTCACTGCTTCCTATGGAGACGCATTATTTGTCTACTGTTAGTGAAATTCGTATGATGAACATTTTTTGCTTCATTGCTCTTTGTTATTTTTTTTATCTTGCTGTATGAATAACTTTTTACGAATAAATAAATAAATAAAATCCAATTCGAACTACCCTTATTTTAGTATGGTTCGTTACAAAGTGTAACGAACAGCCCGTTGTAAAGCGTAACGACAGATAGTGTGCAATGTTGTATAAAACTTACCAGCAAATATAGCTTGCACGCTAACGATGCTAACGTGTGCTAACGGATTTCGCACTCAGTACGAAATCAATTGAAGGTTAACGCCAAAATGTCGTAGCATAAAATAGCCGCTATGGAAATGTAACGTAATTTCAGAAATATTTCGTATGTCGGTATGTGAAATATGAAATTGATGAAATATTTCAAGATCTTCACAAATGAATGATTTAATTTGAAAAATGCGTTTCTTTTCGTTAAAGCCTATACAAATTATGCAGAATTAAATAATCTATTCGTATGTATTCGAAATACGTTTAAAATGAGAGAGCTTCAAAACAAAAAAAAGTTACAGTGAGGGATTTATTGGAAAAAGTAAATCGAATACTTGTTTCAAAGCTAGTATTTTGTGGACAGCTAGTTTCATCATTTTGTTTCAATTAATTTAATTTTGTAACACAGTGTTTACGTTGTTTTACTGCTATATTATATATATTTGTTTTATTTGTTTCTTCGTTGCTCTATTAGCTATTTATAGTAACCATTAATAAAACAACTAAGGGGAAGTTATAGCCCGGAGAAATGGGAATGAAAATTCATTGTATGTGGATTGCAATAGAAAGTCAATTTTATTTTTAAATTCACAAATCTCAAGCAAAGGAACCAACAGTTAAGTTTAATCCATCCTATCGGAAGTTACCGCTTCCGTATTCATACGAGTGGTGCACCATACGAAGCGTTTGTCATCAACTGCGCTTCTCTCTGCATTCGACTGTGCAGCTGTAGCACTAAGAGTGGTGCATCAACGGTGGGCAAGGAAGTTGCAGACATCCCAAAGAACAATAATGTGAATAAATTATGACAAACTTTAGCTGAGCGACTGTTTTGACAGACAGCCAACCGGTTAGCTAGTTGAAATGCTGGCACAACTGAACCGAACCATCCAGTTGCTCTTCTCGCCGGCACTACTTTAAGGTCACCAAGGAAGTAGAGAAAAACGAAACGAACACAAACTGAAATGAAAAATCTAAAGCTCATGCAGCCTACAGTGAAGAATGGCGGTATCCCTCTGGAAAGAACTCCTTTAGGGATAAAGTTGCTTGCTTTGTCTACGCCCAACTGTCGCTACAGAAATGAAGGTGATGACTGAATGAAAAAAAGGCTTATGTTTCTTCCAGTTGCTTTGTTTTGTTTCTTGTTTCCCTTTTTTTGTAACCTTGAATAATTTAATGTCATCGGTAATGCGGAAATGGAAAAAAAGAAATTATCTTTGCTTTATTTATAGCATTAAAGCTTTAAAATTTCCCTGGTACATCTACAAAATCACAAAATAACGCATGTCTTTATAATAAGGCAGATAGTGTTAAGAACGGGATTAATTTTTTTAAACTTTGTATTTTCATTTTATTATACACGGAATTGTACGAAAAACAAACAATGAAAAATGGTAGCCACACGACGCACTCGTGTGGGAAAAAAACATTTGCAAAACAAGAATGCAATAAAATCCAGCCTTCCAGTATGAAAATGAGTAAAATGCTTTCCCTTGTCTCGCTATGCGTTTCCATTTGCTTTTTTTTGCACCAGCGTGCATCGTTGAGCTATTTGTGAAGAATTTAAATTGCATAAAGTTCGATTCGATTCCCCATCGTGTATATCGTGGGGCTTCTACAAAGTAATAAAAGCCCGACCCCAGGCGTTTGCATAACGGTCAGGCCCAGATATAAACATTTGTCATCTTTAACAACATGAAGTTTAGGCTTTACCGGTGTTCGCTTTTCCCCGAAACGAAAGGATAGACATTTTTATTTCCGTACATTAATTGTAGCTCGTTTCGAACCGTTGGCTCTGGAGGGTATTAAACATCTGGTATGGGTTTTAGACGCGCATAAATGTGTACCGTGGCGTGGTAATGTGTCGTGGCGAATTACTCCAATGATTCCAGAGTCCAGAGCTTTTGCTGTTGGTGGGCTTCGAAGTTGAAACACACAATACAGGGAAGCCAAATGCGTACAAATGAGAAAGAGTGAAAGCGTGTCACCGGTGCGCTGTGTGGAAAGGATTACAGCGAATAATGAAAAACTTTTATTGCAGGTTGTCGTAAAATCGTCGTAATGTCTAGAAACTTTCGTCTTTACTCATGACCAATAATGGTATATTTAATTTGAAAGCCAATACAAATCATAACCAGCATTGATGGATGTAGCTAACGTATTGACATTGTATTGAAAGAAAAGATTGGATATTACTTGTTATTTTTCTGTCAATAAGCTGGACTAGGTTGTTCTAACTTCATTCAAGTTCATCAACGGAAGCATAACGTGCGGAATGACAAAATATTTCGTTACTTTTTTTAATTTTACTTTTAGGCTTAACGCCCTGATAGGTCACATCGGCAATGTAATGGCCTACTAGAATAATTGGTACCACTTAGTTTTATACTCAGTTCTCAATACGGAGTAGATACGAAGTTCGTATGTCACATACGAGTGCCATATAGTGACACTATCACTCTCACTATGTAGTACGAACGCAGGTTATGGTGTGTGGAAAATGGCGTCGTTATCGAGTTTTCTACCGAATGGTCCCGGAGGATTTCACCGGAGGATTTTCGTTCACACCCTATATTTGGTCCTTTACAGGCATGTTTCCCAAAATTCTTCTTTCAAAATCTTCTCTCAATAACGGCTAACTTTAAACAGAGTCCATGTCTAAGAGTCTCCGGGTTTTCTTTAACACTCCAACCGCAAGAGGTCTTGGCCTGTCATTTCAAGCTTTCACGACTTAACTTAATTTCTTAGTCCCTGGTTGGTATAGGTACATGGTCCTATCACAGATTGGCGGTGCTATTACTTAACTGCTGAATTGGGTCCATAGTGATAGGTGTTTTGAGCGGATTTATTTCCCCAGGCAGCAGCTACGTGGTAGAGATCTGTACTCTTTTTGGTGTCAGATGATGTATCTCTTGTTACTGGTGTGGTAGTGATCGTGTGCCTACCCGCTTATAGTTGTTACCGCGAATGTGTTGTCGTGATGGGTGCATCCGATCTTGCGATAGCTCCAGTAATCGGGCTAGCTATTGTCGAACTCTTGATATCCATTACTCGATCTTTCTTTTTTTACTGTTGTCGTTGTTCTGGTCTGTTACGAAGTCTTCCACTAGATAAGCAAAGGATCCATCTTCATCTGACTTTTGATGCCAAAAATTACCATACGAACGAACGTCGTAAGCTTGTCAAGGATTTATATAGTCGCATCGTTTCATCTTGTTTATAATGTTAAAATCCATGAGGAGGTTCCATAAGTGAAGCGACTGTGAATTTGACTTGATTTCTGGTTGGAGCCTTGTACCACAAGATTTGTGTTATTCAATTTATAGATGCTTTGAATTTATTGATTGACTCTTTTCTTATTGTTTGCGTAACATTGTTTAATTATTTTTGATTATTGTAACATGCACGGTGTGATAAGATATGCTTAATTTTTAATTTTTTTCTAATCTCTCCGAAAAAGACACTTTTTACAGGATTCAATTTTGCTATCCGATGGCCTTAGGTAAGTCGTGAGTGTCCAATTCTATGACTGGTCAGAATTGCTTGTTTGTGATTATTGCTGTCGTAGGGGCCAATTGATGCTTTAATCAATACAAGCTTGTTGTCATTCAATTTCAACCACCATTCCATCCATTCTATCATATTATTCCTGGATAGATATTTTTGCTTCCGTCCATCATTGGCTGATTTGTCATCATCTTTATTACCTTTAAAGCGACAGTTACCGAGGATCCAGCAAAAGATGAGTTGTATCGAAGAAGGAAAACTTTCTAGGACCTGGATGAAGAGATTGCTAGGTAGTGCTATTGGTAAAAATAACGTTAAGTTTGGTGGAATTTGTTGCTTATTCTGTTGCTTCAACCGAAAAAATCCTTCTATCATCGGCAAGTTTGAGGCAACATTTATCATTTGACGAAATGATTCTGCATCCTGAGCTGTTTTCTGTACTATGGTTGTAATCGTGATTTCTTTTGTGCAGTTTTTCAAGGACGATTTTTAGTGGCGATTAAAGAACTGGGAGCTGTTGGAAGCTGTTGCTGTACCATGAGATACATAAACGATCTGCAACAGTTAAGTCATTGTTGTACAAGAAAGTTCTATTTATTCACTGCAATCGTATTCACTCCAATCACGTTCGTAATGCCCGTTCGCTTTCTAACAATGCTCTGATACCTTCAAAAAAACATGTGCTTTTACACCTCATGGGTTAATACTCATTGTTTATATCTAACAGTCATAGTGAGAGATATTGATGAAAACCGAACGCGTCATGTAGCCGTTTACACTAAAATTTATCATCCTGGCCAACCAGAAACTTCATAGCAAGAAGGAACTTAACAACTATCTCAATTGCTGGCTGTCAACACTGCCCTCTGCGTTTTACCACAAAACGCTTCCTAGAATTTTTCAGACAAATAAGTAACGGGAAGTAGATCATCGGATAACATTCACGAATCGCATTTATTGTAGTTATAAACCTGTTGCAATTATGTTCGTCTTTGAGTTGTTTGTAACTTTCAAATCCACTTTCACAAAAAATAACTCGAATTACACATATCTACACTATATAAACACGTACAAATTCTCCAGTTTTACGCGCAGCAGTTAATACCTATTACCTAATCTCCTAATTGCCATTACGAGCGTATCTTGCTATTGTCTTGCAAAAGTTGTAAACTTCCGCTTTCATAATCTAACGAGACTTTGGCGGGGTTCCGCAATTTTCCGCCTGCTTGTCCAGCAGCCTTACGCTAGCTGGTCAGGTTGTGACAAAACGGGAAACATTATAATCTAGTTCTCCGTTGGGTGTTTCCCTACCGAGGGCTGTAGTTGGTACGAGTCCTTGTCGTGTTGAAAGTTAGTAACGACAAAGAAGCGAAAGAAAACAAATAAAAAAAACGAGGAAACAAACTCCACACAAGAGCTTAGCAAAAGTCCGGGTGACCTGGGCTGAAGGCGAAGGCGGATTGGAGTTGTATGGTATGGGAGCATTGGGAAGGATTGTTGTTTTTTGTTGCTCCCTAATCGATGTTGTCTGTATTGTCGTGTACCAGGTATACAGCTTGTTTCTATCTAATAGGATTGTTTTGACGCTGTGTTGTAAATGGGGGCTAAGTTGCTCTAGTCGGTGTGGGATCATCATTTACTTCACCTGCTAGAACTGTTCACCGCACCTAACCTCGATCGTTGTCTGCATGCGTGACGCGAATCAGAGCTTGTTGCTTTTCATCCCTTTTTTCCAGAACCGGATAAACCGAGTGAATCGAGTGGCGGGTGAGATAAGTTTAAAAACAAACCCATCCGAACTACAACTTGAGGCCCGTGTGTGAGCGTGTTTGTCCCAACCATCCTCCAATGTACACACACACACACACACAGTGGAGGGCAAACCGCGCCAAAAGGTTAATCGCACAGGCATCCCGGGTACAGTTGGACCCAAAAATCAAATTCATAAATTATAATTAGCAAAGCACCACCGGATGGCACCGTAAGGAGTGAAAAGTGGCTGGGTGCGTACTTTTGTGAAAGGTTTATATTCATTAGCGTACTTCCCATCATCATCATCATCATCATCATCATCAGCAGCATCAGCATAATCGGTTCTGCGGTCGTTAGGTGCTTGGCGAAAGGGCAGCAAGTCGTAGATCTGCTTCGTCCGAGTTGTTGCGAGCTCAATTAAACAGAACTGGACAATTGTGCGTCCCTGTTTTGCGGTCCGAGAACGCATCCTTGGAAGATAGTCTTTCGCTGTCGCTTGCTGTTGTTGTTGTTGTTGTTGTTGAAACGATCTAACACGGTTGCTCCAAACTGTCGCATATAGCCCACAACAAACCGCACCGCTCTGGCGGGAAAGTTCCCGGCCCTGCCCGAGGACCTCCTGCATTCGACCGGACGAACCCACCGCTTGCCATGGGTTTTCGACGTAAATTATAATAACAACCAGTTTTCTAGCTCCTTGTTTGACCCCGTACCCACGGCCCCCAGTTTTCTTTCTCTCCGGACAACAGTCTGGTTGTAGCGGTGGAAAGTTTTGCTACACCGAAGCTACACCACAGAGCGAAAAGTTTGCCGAGGACGAGCTTTAGTTTTTAATGAGTCTATTAAACAAACCCCGGCAAAGAAACCTCTTGCTGCTCGGGCCAGCCCAGATTCGTTGCAGGAGGGTTTCTTTTTTTTTTAGCTCATCGTAGTCGAGGCTTACACACAAAAACCCAAAGTCCCAGCAACACGCAGTCGGTTTGCGTTGAGTTTTGTGGTTTTTGTTTAATGTAAAATTATGGAACGGCGCGTCCGAACAGTTATTGGCTGTTTTGTTACCGCCGGTAAAATGTTTGTAATTATTATAAACTTTCGTAGTAGATCGCGAACGAACGGCTACCTCGCGGTAGGCTTGCTGGCTGAACGATGAGATACGAAGAAAGCGCCGCACGGAGTCACCTTACCAGGGCACGTTTGTTGGCGGAATTGCAATTACTGCAGCGTGGAGAAAATTGGTTCGCAATGGTGGTTTTTATTTTGATATTTATTATTATCGCACAGTTAATGTTATTGGGCATAACTTTATCGCTGCTCCATGTTTTATTGTAGCCGTTTCGCGATATGATTTCCAACGGTGGTTAACAGCCTTTTTGTATGCGTTGGAAAAAGAATTAAAAACTCTTCAATAAACTGTGGGCTAAACTGGTGGCCCGATAGGCTGGCAAATAGCAACCCGCACAATGGTATGGCAAATATTATGTCATTCGAGTGGATGAAAGAAAATATAATGCTCAAATACTATCAAAACTTCTGGGGACACATTGCGCTGCATCGAAACAGTGTGGTTAGGCGGACGGCTTATGCATATTTGGTGCCTTTCACACATCATTTCCCGGGCGTGTACGGGGTGGGTGTGAGGGTGTGTGGATGTGTGAGGGTGTATTGTGGAATGCTTTAGGAAAGTTTGTCTCCTCCCTACCCCGTTTGGAGTGCATTTTATCCGAAACCCTTTGCATAATACGGTATGCTGATGCAGCGTTTCCCGCTGTGTACAGTGTTCTGTCCATAGTTGCTCAGCTTTTAAATGTATACATTTGATGAAGATGTTGAAAATAATGCAATGTTTTCAAAAATTTCAAGGATTATAATTTGGAATTCGTTATTATGACAGATAGGAATACAATAAAACAAAATTGATTTTGATCGTCTTTTTGTAGCATTTTTTATGTACCGATTAAGCTTAATGGCGTTATGGGGGTCTATGATGACTTAAACTGGAAAAACTAAAAAATTTAAGTCATAACCGAATTAGGTAAACTTTTTGACAACTGATAAACCATTTTGACCGTTGGTTCAAATTGCATATTTTTTGTCAGAATAAACGTTCAAAATCTTTAAGGAATAGCAGTATAACAGTATATAACAGAGTAAAATACACATCTAGACAATATAAACTATTTATTAGATATTATTTCATTAAAGGCATTTATTTACAATTCTAGAGCATCGGTAACACGAGCTCAAGCATCGGTAATTGCAAAGAAGCTCGAGAAAAAACTAAAACAAATTAAAGCACAGACATCAGATTAAATTGAATTTTGAATGTAATTTGCTCGAATAAAATCTAATGTTTTTGGCGATGGCTAGTTATGCCCTTCTTTTTGTATGCATAGCATTTAAGTCGCCATTTATTTAATATTTGTAAAATAACTGGTTTAGGCCATCGTAGACCCCATAAATAGATTGGGAACAGCATTGACCAAACCTATCGATAAACTTGAAGATTTGTAATGTAATGTGAGCTTTATTCCTGATGCGAAGAAGGTAGAAATGGTGAGTTATATCCTGAGGATTAACAGCATCTTTTAACTTCAGATGATCAAACTTGATCGAGAATTAGTCATCGAAACAGTGTCGAAATATCTGTCTAATAGATGTCTACCGATTGCGTTTGTGTGCACATTTTTTTTATGGTGGTCGCATCGTCGGTCTAATAGACTTTCATTCTCAACAATCATGAGAACGAGTTTTTGAGCTTCTATTATTCTATAGCCATTACAGTGCAGTAACTGTTCGTCAAGGCGCTGGAAGAGTTGAAAGAACAAGAACATTATTTTTATATAGAAAATTATCGTCTAAAGCTTGCATGTAGAAGAAGCCCAGAGAAAGTCCGTCGTGATGTAAGAAACCCAGAAACCTAGAAGATGACCCAGAGTTATGCATTTTGAATGACAAATCGATTGTTTCATGACGGATTAGGTTCTATCCTTTCATATTTAGTTTGTAAAGCTTGATCATACCAACACTTCTTGCTTAACAAACGATTTATTAGCTTAATGAATAATTTATGTACAACAACCACAAGAAATTTCTTCCACATAACAGCACTGCAAATTGTTCATCAATAACTGTAGCTGCAGATTGTATCGTACCACCACTTTAGACCAAAGTGTTTTGGTAAAGCTTTTGCCAGAGTCCGTCACACACACACACACACACACACACACACACACACACACACACATACATGCCCTCCCGGCGCGATGGTACCAGTGATGGAATAATTGATTATGTTTAACAATGCATTCTACACGGTTGTGTGCACTTTTCTTACCCACCGATCAGTAGTAGCCGGGGCCAACCCGGCCAGTTTGTTTAGTGCGCGTTGCAACCAAACGGGGGATTATCCTCGGAGTTTGGGGAAATTATGGAATTCCGTCGGCATTGCCCAGCCAACTAAGGGAGAGGAAGGAGGAAGGAGGGCGGAACGAGTGCGAACCGTTTGCTGTTGATGTTTAGTCATTTTGTTGATGAGGATTAGCTTAGCTGTTCGGTGGCTGATTATTTATCATCCTTTTGCGTGGAAAACAACAAAACACCAGCGTAGCAGGGAGCCGGTACACAATCCGCATTAATCCACATGCGGTATTTAGTGCAATATTTTCTTTGCCGGTGCAGTGTAGGTGCATAAAATGCGCCTAAATATTATGCAACTCGACTCATGCCTCATGGTGCATAGGGTTTCCTGACGGGGGTTAGTTAAACAATCGCCTTTTATGGAAATGAAAAAAAACGAGAAGGAGAGAGAGTGGGAGAGAAAGGGATCGAACGAAGAGAAGAGTAGAGAAGGAGGGTCACCTGTGTAGGTTAAAACTTTGAAACACGGGTGAATAGTAGTTTGGAAAAAAAATGATGAGGAAAATATTGTGACGGTTATAGAGCAAACAATTAGTTAAGAAAAATGCCAAATATGCAACGGGCTTGAGTGAACATTCTGACGCATAATGAAAGAATCTAGGCAGAACATTCCTACCGATTTCTTTTGAGTGATAATATGACTTCAAAGGCATTAAGGAAACATTTTTAATGAAAATATTTTAACATCATGTCGAATGAAAGCTGTTAAGTGACGAACATTGAATGTTGATGAATAGCTTCGTACATTGCATACCGAGAAAAGTAAGTTAGTAATCATAAAAATGTAGTTATGTGTATACAATGACTTTATTCAACAATTTCAATAAATGTTAGTTGGTATCTTCCTGTATTTCGCAATCAGAAATATACCTTATTTTCAAAATTCATATATCCCTGTTCCAGCCATTAGATCAGTGGTAGTATCCAGTAGGTTGTAGGAAGAAGCAGATAAGTATTTGAATGATTGAATGATCGAATGATCACATGAAGTATATTTGAACAGCAAAACAAGCTTCTTGCGTCCAGTTTTTTCTTGTGTGGAGCTTCGACAGACGGTTTAAATGTGAAACAGAAAAAAAACTAGCCATAGACCAAAATTTCGTCAAATGGCAAATCTTGGAGAATATAGCGAAGCGACAGCTACTCTGAACTATCTCTCCATTGTTTTTCAAGCATTTTACAGACGGGCTTGCTTGTCTCCTATTCAATCTGTCGCTAGAGAGGGCCATCCGAGACTCGGAGGTGGAAACTGTGGAGACTATTTTCTATAAGTAAATCCCTTCTAAAATTTTCTAAAAGTAAAATGGTTTGAAGCTCGCCTATGTAGCAGAAGCTTACCAAAAGACTGAGCAGGCGACACTGAACCTTGAGGCGTTGATTAACGAGGCAATAACCAAATTTATGGTGGCACCAACAGCGGCCTTGCTAACAAATAATGATTTACGTAGGAGTGATGTGCAGATAGGTGACACCTTCGAAGTCGTCAATACTTCACCTATCCGCAGACAAAGGCAGCACTGATAACAATATAGATGTTGAATTACGTACAAAAGTGCTTCGTGACGGACGAATATTGTTCATATTGTTGCTGTTGTCTTCGTCGTTTTCGCCACCGCCTCTGTGACTGATTTCGGCGAAGTCTGAGGCATAGACTCTGTTCAAAACTGACGAAACCCCTTTAGCCGCGTTCGAGAGGAAGATGTTCAGAATAATTTTTGGCCCCTAATGTATGGACAATTGAAGAGCCGCTAGAACGACAAGCTATATGAGCTGTACGAGGATCAGTGGCGGATCAACCTAGGTGCGGAGGGAGCGGCCGCTCGGGGCCTCGCCGGTTAGGGGGGCCTCGTCGAAGAGGTAATTCTCACTGGCGCACCCCCCCCTCCCCCTGGTCGAAATGCAAGAGGGCCTCGTAGTGGAAGGGGCCTCACAAAAAGGGACCCCCCCCCCCCCCCCCCGCTCACGACGTTTTATACAAGCATTTTGTAAGGGGCCTCCTGATTTCCTCAGGTACCGAGACACTTTTCAACAGGGCCCCGTTTCTGCACAAGGGGCCCTTTTATTACACTAAAAATTCATCAGCTTAATATAACCCCC
>KZ063596.1:0-11231 GCA_002091835.1 Anopheles maculatus
TGTCCATCTCAAGCTCAGCTGGATCGAAGGTTGCTTTCCAGTCTACGCTAGACAACCGGCCATACTTATCCGGCTCATCGTGATTGGCTATTAAGGTAGCTTTGCAGGTGGCTATCACTTGAAGTACCAACAGGGCGACGAACAGCACCAGCTTATAGAAGGGACAGGCCATTGTACTCAATGGAATTACGTATAGTTGAAGCGTGTTAGTGTTTGGCTCGCGTTATCAAGTACACCGCAGTTTCGATGAGATTTCGATGGATTTTCTGTGGAAGAAAGCACACATGGTCGGTTAGGAGGACAATCAATTGTGTATCACAGATGCATGTGGATTGGCTGTGTGGATACTATTTATGTTGTTACAGCCTCCTCTCAACAGTCCCATATTGTCTAGTGGTTAGGATATCCGGCTCTCACCCGGAAGGCCCGGGTTCGATTCCCGGTATGGGAAAACACTCTATTTTTTTTGGTTTCGCTTTTTTTGTGATGAGTTCTTTCTTCTGATTGATTAAGATGAATCACAGCGAGAGAATCGGCTTGCTTTGATTGTTTAATCGGTAGTCGTAATTATGACAATGCATACCCCCTAACCGGCGATGTTTGATTTGACCTTATCTACCATTTATGACTGCCGGTTCCTTCACGATAGAATCGAGCGTACACTGATTGCGTTTGTTTGCGGGGTTCGTTTTTTTGTAAGCACACTAAAAAAACCACAGAATCTTGTATCGGACGTAGATCGTGGAATCTTATCACGGCTATAGTTTGCTGTAACGCACCACCACTAGTTATCTATCATTTTAGTGTGTCTCACTAGTATTATGTGGCTTAATCTAATCCACTTTGTCAAGAGATGTCAAGAGAATCGGCGAGGAAACCTGTTGCACAACGATTGAAACTGCATTCCGACTGATTGCTACCCACGAGATTGCTGACTAACTTTCCAACATTTGTATGTATTACCGCCCAAAACAACACCAGTCTAAACACAGTGATGTTTTGGAATAATTTCATCATTTCAGCCTCCTTCAACAGGTGTTATCGGTAGAATAATGAGAACTGAAACGAATTACCATGGGAATTCACCAAACATTGCGCACACGTCCACTATATTTTCCGTTTTGCCGAAGTTTTGCGTGGAGTAAGCCTACTGGAAAAACAAACATTCAGTTTCTACACTTTCGGAAGCTTGAACGAACTACAGTAGGGCCCAAAAAAGGGTTACATTCACACAGCTACGCACTTTGTATTGTGATATGCGGTTTGAATTTAGTTGCACTGTACTACAGACTCCATTTACCGCTATTTGCAGAATGAGAGCACTGGACAGTATTGTCCTCGACTGGAATTGGAATGAATGATGACAAAAACTACGATAGTGTACAAAACTACATCGGTATTGCCGCGAAACCCTACAAATGTCGCACTGCAGTTGCTGTCACTGTACTTATTTGTATTTGTTTTCAGATAGTGGAAAAAAAATTAACAATGAAAAGCAGTTTTACCTAAACTTTGTACCAATTTATCTATTAGGTAGAATTTATTGATTTCAAGAGTATAAATTTGACCTGTAAAAAACAAAAGCATAAACATGGATGTTTACATGCAGTTTGACGTTTCTCTGCGAGCAGCCGTTGTACCGTTATCATTTCTGATGCTACCCTTCTCCTCTAGGCAAGATTCAGCTGATTGGAACCCGATTTCTCGCCGGATCAAAGTCCAGAGTTAAAATACTTGCAAATCACTCGCCAGGATGAATAAGGTTGCTTTTGGTGCTATTTTCTCCACACTCAAAACAATGACCCGACCAGGAGGAGGTAAATAACGCTGAATATTCCATACTAAACGAAGTACAAATTGATATGATCGTTCCATTTTGTAGCCCCCATCGCTCGCAATCTTTGTGCAGCGGCTAATAGCTCTACCGATGCGTCCGAAAAGTACAACTTCAAGACGCTCAAACTAACGACACCCAGCCCATTTGTGACGCACGTCGAGTTTAATCGGCCAGACCGCATGAACGCCTTCAATCGGCAGTTGTGGACGGAAATTAAGGACTGCTTCGAACAGCTGCACAATGATCCGGATTGTCGGGTGGTAGTGCTGTCGGGCGGCGCCTCCAAACACTTCACGGCCGGCATTGATCTGTTCGATATGATGAAGCTGGGCCAGGAGTTGGGTGCTATCGAGGAGGTGGGAAGACGTGGCCGATTGCTCGAGGGAACTATCAAACTGTACCAGGATTGTATCAGTTCGCTGGAGCTATGCTACAAACCGGTGATCGTCGCGATACATGCGGGATGCATCGGCGCAGGCCTCAACCTAATTACGGCGGCCGATATAAGGTACTGCACACGTGACGCATTTTTCTCGCTTAAAGAGGTAGACATCGGATTGGCGGCCGATGTTGGCGCCTTGCAGCGTTTCCCGCGTGTCGTCGGCAATCAGAGCTGGGTGCGGGAGCTTAGCTTTACCGCACGCAAGTTTGCTAGTGATGAAGCGTTCAACCACGGACTCGTTTCGCGACTGTTTGACAATCGGGAAGAGTTGCTGAAGGGAGCGATGAAACTGGCGGAAGAGATCGCCAGCAAGAGTCCGATTGCCGTGCAGGGAACGAAGAAAAATCTTGTCTATTCCGCTGATCATACGGTGCAGGAAGGGTTGGACCATATTCGGGGCATTAATATGCTTAATCTGCAGAGCGAAGATTTCCTAAACGCAATCATGGCTTCGCAGAGCAAGGAAACGCCGGTATTTGCTAAACTGTAACGGAAAAAACAGAACCGCAAGGACAGCAATAAAGTAAGGAAGCCGGGTGTGTGGACTGGCTGGTTGTTTTTTGTACGCTAGGTTTTACTGTTTTAAAAACAACGTCTTTTACATCCAAACGAAGGAACCTGATGTCCTCACACACACACACTCTCTCTCTTCCTCCCACTTTGTTTTCTGCTCTATTATTGCTCGGTAGCTTTGGTAACTGGCCGTACCACGGGTACGCACCTAACTGGAACGGTAACAAATTTGTGTAACAAGATATTCTTTATGATCGATATAAGCTAGCATAGACGCGATGTGACGAAACTAAGCTATATTACGATGCACCGGCCAAAACCGCAGGATTGACTTATTTAACCCGATCGCAACACCCGTGCCTATCATCCACGTGAATGTATAGAGTTTGTTCATAACGGCGTCATGAGAATGGCATCTTTGATGCACGGTGTAAAGGAACTTGCCCGGCGCACGGATGCACGGGCGCGGAAGCGAGATTAGAAAAAGTTTCGAAACAGACCGACGACGGCACGCACCCAGCGGGGTACCGGTCGGTTTATAAGTTCCGTTTCGGCTGTGGCCGCATGCTGGAGGAGATTTTGATATTCCGTCTCGAGCTTACGCTGCAGGTTAGCGTTGTTCGTGACCATGCAGATCTGTGCTTCGAGATCGCGGTTGACCGATCGTTCGCCCAGGTTGGACGATCCGATGAGCGTGACGTTTGGTAGTGGTGAATCGGGCAGATAGTACCATAGGCCTTTCGCGTGGTACGTCCACCCAGCCCGTTCGTACTCTAGCAGCTTCACCCGATGGCTTTGGCCGGACGTTTTCAGCATCTCGAGAAACTTGCGAGCCAGCAGAGAGTATGCTGCTGGAATACCGCCTGCCGGTCCCTTTGCACCGAGGAATCCGTTCGCCTGCGAGGATAGCGCGATAAGAGTGGTTAGTGTATTCTGTTCGATCGTCTACTTACTGAATGCACTACTCACGTTCGGGTGTGCCATGAGGATGTTACACTGTGCCTGACAATCGTTGGTCAGCGTGTGCATGTACGTTTCCGTCAGATTGAAGTATCCCGTCGCTAGCCGTAGCCGCGAGCCAGCCAAACATCCCGAAAGCAACTGCTTCGTAGCCAAGCTGTCGTGATGAATGCCGAGCTGTCCCATTTCGATCAGCGGAAATATCCATGTATCCGCCTGCTGTTTGTCCTCACGCTCACAAACCGCCCGCTGCTCCTCCATCACGCTCCGGAAGTACGTTCGGATGCGTTCCCGCGCTTCGGTTGCAAACTCAAGCTGCGCACACTTGTACGGTAGCATTGTCCAGGTGTCGTGCATACGTGTGGCACCATCCCGACCCACCGTCAGGCTAAACTCTTGCACTTTGGACAGAAAGTTGGCATAGAAATCGGCGAGTCTTCGATCCTCGATCATAACGTAGCGATCCTGCCGGTTGGTAAAGTAGTCGTTGGACAGATTCGCACCGGAAATGATAACCGTATCGTCCACCAGGTACAGCTTCATGTGCTGGATGCCAAGCAGCTCGTTCCATCGGGGTGGTGCGAGCCGTTTCGTTAGTCCACGCAGCACTGGTGTGTGGTACAGCGATAGGCGGAAGTTGTCTGTCTGCTCAACCAAAGGCATCAGCGTGGTTTGACTATTGCGCACACCCCGTGTGCCTCGCGTAAAGTCCAACAGTACGTCCACCTTCAGCTGCACGTTGTTGCGTAGATTTTCATGGATTGCGGCCACGAGTTGCGTTTCAAGGCTGCCCGTGCCAAGGTACAAGCTGGCCAGCATGATTCTTCGGCGCGCGACAGAACATTTGTCGAGCAGTGTGTTGTAGAACGTGCTCGGTTCACGGATGACCTCTATACAGTCGCCCGACACGGGAAAGCAGGGCGAGATCGCGTGCAACCAGCTCAAGGATTGTAGCGAGCTGGTGCGAAAGGCGGGAGGCACTACATCCGGTGCCCCTCCGGAAGGTTGTCGATTGCTGGGGTGAGGAGCCGAAGGCAAAAACTCGCCCGCTGGTGGGTAATCCGCAATGAGCGTACTGAACAGTCGGCGGATCATCTTCAGCAAGGGTTGTAGTATAATCTGCCAGCTGTGGGAAAACCAGAAGGAAATTGAAGAACAAACCATACGGACGTAAAACTATCTAGATCCTGGGGGATCGAGCGATTTTCGGGTTATGTGGTGGTGGGTAGAGTTAAGGCATTTCCAACGAACGCACACACATCGATGCAATGAACACGATTCACCTATTCATCCAAAAGCGTTTACGAACAATCACATTTACACACAACAGCACAAGCAGCTCTAGCTCTAGTGTACATACTGTCAACGCAACGGAACGCACGCCATACAAAACAGTACTTATTACAAGGGAACATAACATTGAAAATTCTTACCTCCGTTCCGTTCACTACACCACCATTCAGGACTCTCTCAATTCACGTAGATTCGATGGTTCGATAGACTGTTGCCGTGTCGGAGGAAACCGACTAAATTTTGACGGTACACGAGTGTGAAAGCATTGAAGAAAGGATAACAAAACGGAACCGGTACCGCACCGCGTTTCGGCAATTGTGTTCTTCTCCTACTTTACGAGACTGTTTCTGCTGCATGAGAAAAGTAAGTTGAAAATGGGAAAAATGAGAGCAAGCTTTGGAAAGGACCGGTAAAAAAGGGTATCCGTTAACGTGATCGGCGGGCGGCACACAGGTGACAGGTGTGTACGGTAGCGTTGGTTTGCCACAACTTTCTACATCTACGTTATGCTTCCCGCTTTTGTTGTGGTCCGAGACGGGAAAACGAGGCGCGAAAGGTTGGGGTCGGTCTATTTTTAAAAACAAAACAAGCTCAATGCGCATCTTGTATTGCGTTCGTCTCAACCAAGCCGATACCGTAATACACCGCGAACATTCGGAAACAAGAACACGAACAAGAAAGAACTCATAATTCATCATCTCGCCAGCAGGAACAAACGAAAAAAAGAGGAATTTAAAACGCAACAGGACGAAGGCTGGGGTGTAGTAAATTGAAACACTTTTCCAATCAGTAATCTGCCATAGCTTGGGCAAAAGAGGGATAAGAAAGGATAGATGGGTGTGAAAAAAAGGGTTGCGACCGAATGTTGGCTTACCTTAGAAGAAAATCGATTACGCTCATGATTAATATCGATCGCACACTACCATTACTGTTAATACCGCAGAGGGGTTTCCTTCGCACAGCTGTGGTTACGCTTTCCGGAGATGAAAATCAGACAGTTTTTCTGCAGCAACGATCCGTAAATATACGTTTTACGAAAAGTGTGTTCCTTCCGAGAGTGTGCAGCAGCAAAACCGACCAGCTCTGCAGCGCCGATAGAAGTCAATATTTACGTTGTGAAATATGAAATGTCAAAAAATGATGAACCGGTACAGGAAATGTCAGACGTACTTCTTCACCACGGTTCTTTTTACCGTTTCACTACGTTTGTGGTGAAAATTGGAAAACTTAAAAATGAATTCCTTTTTTTTCTAAATTTGTTTTCCTTCGTTTTTACAGGTAAGCTAACCACCTTTTATCTGATAATTGTTTGCTCTTTCGAAATGAAGCAGCGATGTTTATTTAAGTATTTGTATAATCGGTAATCGTTCTGCTACGGCATCACAATTCCCGGTATTCATTGTATTCATTCGCTCCATATTCATTTGGTTTCCATTCATTTGATTCATTTCTGATTTGCACGTTGGTGCGAGTGGACGCACGTCGTGTTTGCTCTGCGAGCTTCGTACAGTAGGCAGTGATGTGTGTGTGTGTGTTTTTTTTTTTTTCAAAATTTTCGTTTCTGTTTTGTTTTGTTTTATCGCTATTAGATTACAGTGAAAGTGAACACAAAAAAGCAGTGCGATTCTGAGCACTTTCGAAAAATAAGAATTGGGTAGAATCTGTTTCATACTCTGAAACGGAAATCTATGATCGCGATCTCCGCTCACCGCCGTGCGCTACCACAGCAAGTGCGTGCCCAAGGAATAGGCTCCAAAACAAAATCAAAATACGATACTCCTTTTCCGGTGCGGGACACAACGACGCCAAACGTATGGCCATCCAGCTCGTCGTCTGATGTTCTTGTTTATGAGATTGTGTCGATTTTTTCCTTTCCTCCACACTCCGATCGCATATCTGCACGTATTCGCGGCCGACCGTCTTTTTTGGGGGGCAAATCGTAAGAATCTTTCTTTGGCGTTTATCTTTGTAGTGTGGTTCGGTGTGTGAGTCAGGCAAAAAAAAAGAAAAGAAGGGATCCTACCTTCAGTGCGGCTGTTGCGTGCCGTTTGGTGCTCGAATTGGAGTCGGCCGACGCGCCATATCGTCGCGAAAGTTGTGAAACGTGCTCGCGATAACCGGGTGATACAATAAAAAAGGTTTTTGATGAATGAGGGTGTGCTGCAGTGTGTTCGATATAGAGAAAGGCCAGAAAGGTTCTCCGGTACTCCGGTTTCGGTGACGACGTGCAAATGCGTGCATATTAAGGTGATCTTGCTGTGTGCTGTGTGCGGTGTGTTCTGTGAGCAAAAATTAGCCCTCGAATTAGTGGCCATTGTTTCTCGGTGGGCGGATTTGCGAAATTGCAATGCAACCGTCTACCATTAAAGTGCAATTGCCCCTGCGAATGTGGGGTGCCTTGTGCAACATAAGCTAAAGTCTGCCAAAATTATGCTCTTCCTGGTGCCGATTCCCTCCAGGGGCCATTGGCTGAGGCAGTGAGCCAGTGAGTTCGAGATTGTCGACAACTTGAAGATCCCGGAAGACGCTGCTGGTCGGGTTGATAGTGTGGTGTGTTAGCAGCAGCACTCGGTTCGGTAAACGTTGTGTCTGTGGTGTTGGTGTGAGCAAAAAGAGTTGCATTGATTTACACGATTCGATTCCTCTCGAAACCCGATACGGAAAGCCCAACGAAAGTGATCATCGCGCTGAACTAGCTCGGATGGATTCCTCTTGGTGAGAAGCAAAGATCATGCGTAAAGTGCGATAATTTGCTTCTCTCGCCCGTGTTGGTGTGTATCGAAAATTAGTGGCCAAAAGGTACCCGGAAACCCGCATCCCTTCTTTGGGGTTGGTGTGGTGCGGAGGAAAAAATGAAAACAAAATCTTCGATTGGGATTTAATTGTAAAGCCTGTTGTGTGCTGTGCCGTGCGATGTGTTGGTGATGAGCGATGTGTGTTCCGAGAGCACTATCTTCCAGTACAAACAACACATCCCCAACCGAGACGCGACCAATTTCATCGTATCATCATCTTCAGCATCATCGTACGGGCTGGCTTTGCATAGCATAGGCTCCCGGTGTCTGTGTTTGCCTGCGCTGCACGCAACACTCCTTCACTCAGGTTCCAGAATAGCCAGGCCCACTATCAGCAGTTTTCTCCCGCCGAGCGGAAGCCCGCCGTAGTTCTGTCGGTGCATTGTTGTGAAAGTGTGGAATAGAAACCCGAACGGAAGAGATCAGAAACAGGAAAAAGAGCAGAACGAGATTTCAGACTCGCACTGCATGAAAGGAAACATCATCAGCACGATCGCCTGTCCTTTCCGTACCCAAAAACATGATCCGGCCAGAGCTGCTACTGTTTATGTTGATCGGCTGTTGCTGCACGACCACGCTGCTGCCGCCCGGTGCTGCTGCTGCTGCTGCTGCTGCTGCGGAACATCATAACATGTCACACACGAAAGGTAAGCAGTCGCTGCAGTGTTAAGGTGCCGTGGTGTTAATTTGTAGGATGTTTTCTTCACGCATTATAACCGTTCCAAGAAAAGGAGTGCGAGTTTAGGGCCGGAAAATGATGTCTTAATATAATTCGCTTTACCGGAAAGTTATCTTTAAAACACTTCCAATGAAACATGTAACGTTCGTAGTTTTTTTTTAAATATATAAAACAAAACATACTTCTACTTAGTTAGGGTAAAAATGTTCTCCCGTACTGAAGGTCAGCATAGTTCTGGAAAAGAACATTCTTAAGTCCAAGGCCACCCTAGGGGTTTACGCATTAATAACCGGGCGGGAGGCTTTATGTATGTGTGCGTGTGTGTCTGTGTGTACAGCCAGATTTTTACCGCCGATGAACCTTAAAAGACCCCCGTCGATGATTTTGTTTTAAACTATGCTTTCATCTCCTCCTTCACTCTGCCTTTTCGCTGTATCTTCGTGGGTTGTTTCACTTTTCTTCGGTTCTCTTACCGTACTCAGAGGATCGTGTAATTCGTTTACTTGATCCTCTTGGTGTGCCCTTGTTCCATAGTAGGGAAAGGTTTAAATTGTGAACTTATTGCGTAAAATTTCACACTTTACGGGGATAATTGATTAGCACACGTGTTTGGTCCTTTAAGGGGGAAGTATTAATAAAAAAAGTGACTTCCTGCTTACAGGGATGTTGGTAAAATTGTTGTAATATTGAGCGAAATTTGCAGTTAGTTTGCAACATCATACAGAAACTACATTCCTCAACCAAGTCGCCGTGTCGTTCGTTATGGTCGCTAATGTCACAAAACGTCTTAATTAGATCCACTGTCACACTCACCTGCCTCGCTAGTCACGCTTTCCTTCGTTTTAAAGTGATATCTAGCGGACTTGTAACTGGCGGATTCCCCGGGCGGTGTCCTTGGGTCGTATCGTAGGTGCATCATGCTTGCTCACATGCGTTGTGCTAATGTTTGCCGTACCGAGACACAAACAGGCACATACGGCGGCATCCTCACACATTTATGATGCGTTCGGTGGCAAGAAATTTCCACCGAACGACCAGGCCCCATCTCCACTTCCACTTGTCTTCTCCTGTCCCGCTGTGCATCACCGTTGCATCGTGTTGCACTGAATGGCCGCCCTGCCGACCAAACAAACTAACTGTACATCGTTCCACGCATCGAGAGAAGTTCAATTTTCAACAGCTCATGCTGCTTTTTCTTTTCTTCCTGTTGCGCTTTCATTCGAGCAGCAGCCACCCCAAAGCCGAAGTTTATTCCTCCCGCAAATATAAACATTGCATTAAGAAGTGTTTTTTTATTTGGTGATGGTTCGCGTTTCGCGTCTTTCTCCGTGGCTAACTTGCGCCATAACGTTTTTTGTTCGGTTTCGCCCCCCCTCCATTGGACGCGTTTTTTGGGGACGTTTGTTTAATCATATACCCAGCATTCACCTTCTCCCGCTACAGTAAAAGCAAGCGCGCGCGCGCACAGCAGTATGTTCGCGATCGCGGGAGTGTATTGACATTTTTGGGCGGCATCGACCGATAGTCGGGTCCGAGAAGGAAAATAAAATGTACACGTACATAAAATGTCTTCTAGCGGGTGGAACCACGTTGGGGTGCTTATTTTGTTTTTTTTTGGGGGGAAGAGAATAGGATGAAGTGCACTTGAGCAACATTCCAAGCACATATGTGTATAGTATGTCGGCCCACTGTTTTATCGCGATTTCTTTCAAGGATTGACGTGAAGATTTTCTTTCTTTTCCTTCACTATAGACACTTTACCCTGTTGTTTAGGAAGCCTCTTTAGCTCGCTTAGGAAGCCTCTTTCCCAAACACACATGGCTACACGGAAGTTTGTGTGTGTGTTTGGGTCACCTAGATGACTCCTCTTCCAGAGATAAACCATCCTATAAGTAGTGGCAAGAGTAAATAAATTCAACGAACGGGCATGCGGGGACGTTGTCGGTCGGCCGGTCGGTTTCCCAAAAAACATAACGAGATGCAGTTGCGAGATGCAGTGTGAGCCATGCTGGGAAAAAGGTTGTCCATTGCGGCAAAACAGTAAAAGGGCTTTAGGACGCGCGAGCAAAGGGAAAGTAATGCCCGATAGACGCCGCCGCCGCCGACATTGACGCTACCGAAAACCGTGCATTGGTGGAAAGCATTAATCTGAAAATGGGACAGAAGCACTTAAGAGCACACACACACACTCTCTCGGTGCTTTTTAAAGTTAATTTGTGTTTTAGAGATTGTTTTGTTGGTTGCGATTGCGTTCTTCTGGAAGGGCAGGGGTCTTGAGTTTTGCTTAATTTATCCTTTGTTAGACGAGATGGTGAGGTGTCTCTAGGTGGCTACCTACCTCTAGCAGTAAGCATTAACTCTAGCTTAATGTTTTACATTCAATAATTGAGTTGTACGTTGATTTTAACACACATTTCTTCAGTTATTTTCCGTAGATAACAAACAGTTAAAAGTGGTGTGAAGCTGATGGTTTTTTTTTACTTATTTTGGCATTTTAACTTCTCTTCAATCTCTTTTATTAATGATGTCTTAATATAATTCGCTTTACCGGAAAGTTATCTTTAAAACACTTCCAATGAAACATGTAACGTTCGTAGTTTTTTTTTAAATATATAAAACAAAACATACTTCTACTTAGTTAGGGTAAAAATGTTCTCCCGTACTGAAGGCCAGCATAGTTCTGGAAAAGAACATTCTTACGCCAAAGGCCAC
>KZ063596.1:11449-46617 GCA_002091835.1 Anopheles maculatus
CGTTTACTTGATCCTCTCGGTGGGCCCCGGATCATTAAAAAGAAAAGGCTTAAATTGTGAACTTATTGCGTAAAATTTCACACTTTACGGGGATAATTGATTGGCACACGTGTTTGGTTCCTTTAAGGGGGAAGTATTAATAAAAAAGTGACTTCCTGCTTACAGGGATGTTGGTAAAGTTGTTGTAATATGAAGCGAAATTTGCAGTTAGTTTGCAACATCATACAGAAACTATATTCCTCAACCAAGTCGCCGTGTCGTTCGTTATGGTCGCTAATGTCACAAAACGTCTTAATTAGATCCACTGTCACACTCACCTGCCTCGCTAGTCACGCTTTCCTTCGTTTTAAAGTGATATCTAGCGGACTTGTAACTGGCGGATTCCCCGGGCGGTGTCCTTGGGTCGTATCGTAGGTGCATCATGCTTGCTCACATGCGTTGTGCTAATGTTTGCCGTACCGAGACACAAACAGGCACATACGGCGGCATCCTCACACATTTATGATGCGTTCGGTGGCAAGAAATTTCCACCGAACGACCAGGCCCCATCTCCACTTCCACTTGTCTTCTCCTGTCCCGCTGTGCATCACCGTTGCATCGTGTTGCACTGAATGGCCGCCCTGCCGACCAAACAAACTAACTGTACATCGTTCCACGCATCGAGAGAAGTTCAATTTTCAACAGCTCATGCTGCTTTTTCTTTTCTTCCTGTTGCGCTTTCATTCGAGCAGCAGCCACCCCAAAGCCGAAGTTTATTCCTCCCGCAAATATAAACATTGCATTAAGAAGTGTTTTTTTATTTGGTGATGGTTCGCGTTTCGCGTCTTTCTCCGTGGCTAACTTGCGCCATAACGTTTTTTGTTCGGTTTCGCCCCCCCTCCATTGGACGCGTTTTTTGGGGACGTTTGTTTAATCATATACCCAGCATTCACCTTCTCCCGCTACAGTAAAAGCAAGCGCGCGCGCGCACAGCAGTATGTTCGCGATCGCGGGAGTGTATTGACATTTTTGGGCGGCATCGACCGATAGTCGGGTCCGAGAAGGAAAATAAAATGTACACGTACATAAAATGTCTTCTAGCGGGTGGAACCACGTTGGGGTGCTTATTTTGTTTTTTTTTGGGGGGAAGAGAATAGGATGAAGTGCACTTGAGCAACATTCCAAGCACATATGTGTATAGTATGTCGGCCCACTGTTTTATCGCGATTTCTTTCAAGGATTGACGTGAAGATTTTCTTTCTTTTCCTTCACTATAGACACTTTACCCTGTTGTTTAGGAAGCCTCTTTAGCTCGCTTAGGAAGCCTCTTTCCCAAACACACATGGCTACACGGAAGTTTGTGTGTGTGTTTGGGTCACCTAGATGACTCCTCTTCCAGAGATAAACCATCCTATAAGTAGTGGCAAGAGTAAATACATTCAACGACGGGCATGCGGGGACGTTGTCGGTCGGCCGGACGGTTTCCCAAAAAACATAACGAGATGCAGTTGCGAGATGCAGTGTGAGCCATGCTGGGAAAAAGGTTGTCCATTGCGGCAAAACAGTAAAAGGGCTTTAGGACGCGCGAGCAAAGGGAAAGTAATGCCCGATAGACGCCGCCGCCGACGACATTGACGCTACCGAAAACCGTGCATTGGTGGAAAGCATTAATCTGAAAATGGGACAGAAGCACTTAAGAGCACACACACACACTCTCTCGGTGCTTTTTAAAGTTAATTTGTGTTTTAGAGATTGTTTTGTTGGTTGCGATTGCGTTCTTCTGGAAGGGCAGGGGTCTTGAGTTTTGCTTAATTTATCCTTTGTTAGACGAGATGGTGAGGTGTCTCTAGGTGGCTACCTACCTCTAGCAGTAAGCATTAACTCTAGCTTAATGTTTTACATTCAATAATTGAGTTGTACGTTGATTTTAACACACATTTCTTCAGTTATTTTCCGTAGATAACAAACAGTTAAAAGTGGTGTGAAGCTGATGGTTTTTTTTTACTTATTTTGGCATTTTAACTTCTCTTCAATCTCTTTTATTTTTGGAAAGTTGTCGTATTATTCTTTGATCGGTCTTTCGCCTAAATTCGCAATGTTTAAACGTCGAACGCCGATCTGTTTCTTTAATTCCGTTATGTTGCACGTTTTATATTTTCTTTTTCGTTCTTTTTTTGTTTTTATTTGTTTGTCACAATAAAACACTCATTCTGCTAAGTAAATTATTTTTTAAATGATTTTAAAATGAAGACGGAACAGTTATCTTTTCACGCACGAGTGAAACTGTCTTAATGACAGTAGTGTTTTCGTTGCGAAAGCTGACGGCATAAATACCAAAGAAAGTGTGCAAAATTGGAAGGAATTAATTAATACACAAAAATGTGTTTCACTAGTGAGTTACTCCATCACAATGAGCACGTTTAAGAAAATTAAAATCAAAGCATTCGATTAAAAATAACTCGATTTAGAGATCCTCTTTCAACAAGCAGAAAGGTTTAAATGTTATCATTTTTGTAATTAACAGTGTTTTCTTTGCAACTTTGACACCACGCACTGCTTCCCAAAAGCTACTGTGGCAAGAAGTGGCTACCAACACTGTCATCGCCATAATAATCATCTAGTCCCTACAACACACGGTAGTCTAGATTGCCTTCTGGAAGAATTTGGAACAGTACTCCACGACGGGACGGCTGATTATGATGAAGCTCCGCGTGCCCCGTTTCGTTCCTGTTTCTTCTAATAATCAAACCAAAGCCGTTCGTTCATCGTACGACTGATAGCAAATTTCAAGGTTTTTATGTGTTCGAAAAGCAGTTGTACGATCGTTTATGTGTGTGCACACCCTTCTTCTTCACCGTCTTATGGGGTTTTTTTTCGGCAGTAAAACGATCGTTGCGATGTCGCCTTATACATGCTCCAGGGGCAGATATATTTTGAGTCGAACCGCGCACGTTCGGATGGATCGTAACCGAAACATATCGATCCATTACGGAGGTTATTAGTCTGCTCAATACGGATTCGATTTGTGGTTTGTTCGTGTGGTTTGGTATAAGCGTTTGAAAACAGATTCCTCCCTCCGTTCTCCCTGCTAGCATCGTCCCCCCTTGTTCGGCCCGGGAGTCTGGGAGGGGAACCAGAAATACAATTAATTTAGCTCGCATATTTAGCTCCATCGTGAGTGTGTACGGTCTGGGTTCGTTCCGCTGTGAACCATTTTGGGTAATAATGGAAATTATTTTATTATATTTCATCTTCCTTCACCCGTTTACCACGACGGTCTCGCCTATGCTTTGGCTTCTCTATCGCAAAAAGCAACATTGAGCAAACACAACAAAACTAACACACACGCACACTTACAGGCGGACCCGCAGAATCAACATGCTCGTTGCCTCCGGACTGGTCCGGTTGGTACTAATTGAATTCATTTAATCGGAATCACCGGTCGTTTGGGTTTGATCGCGGTTGTGCGTGTGCCAACGTATGCGATGGTAGATTCGCTACAAACCACGGTGACGACCTGTGTGGGTCGGTGAAGGGACGCACAGTCCGAAGTGAACAAGCCAGCACACGGTCTAGAATCGATGAATGGCTAGAAAACATCGCAAATTGTCTGGAAAAGATCCAGCGAAGGAAGATTGCCGAATGGTGAATTCCGTTGGAAGGTAGAAACCGACAGATGACAAGCTTCGGAACGATGACGTCAAAGGTGGCTCGATACATGGTGCGTGGTACAGTTCGTGCTAACGGTCAGGTTCTCGAGTTTCAGCCGTCGGAAGTCGAGAACTGTCAAGCTGTCGTGTCGATCGATAGCCATGATCGTATCGTCGAGAGAGCGTTTCGAGCGGGAATGAAGTTACCGCGCACGCATGGCTCATTCACAACGAAGTTCCCAACGACAGTATTGTGGACAGTATTTTTAAGTGTAAATAGTAAACTATACTAAGTTTACTTACGACACTGCAAACAACATACATTCGATTGCTAAATACATGCATGTTGCTTGTTTGTTGTTATTAGTCTCCTTCTGCGTAAGCCTATTAAACCCAACGGTGAACCACCATTGTGATCTGTCACCTCTAGTCACCCTAATCCTTCCAACAGGCAGGTGGGCGATCATTTGCTCTATGGTGAAGCGAAAAATTCGCCATCCTACACGCCACGCCACGCCGACGCTGACTTCCGTTCGCTCGACTCGATGGTTGGCTGCACCGCAACATGCTCGATCCGCGAACCGGATTGTCGATACACGGATCTCGCACCAGCATAAGATGTCATGATCACATATTGAACACGATTAATCATTGCCGTTCAGGCTGGTGGACTGGTGGTTTGGTAAGCGAGAGTTTGCAATGGAAAGGAACTGGTCTACCGTTGCATCGGTAACGTAACATCGGTTTGTAACGGGGATCACAAGTTGGGCCTGGTGTGGACCAGGTTCCGCACATTCGACACTAAGATCTAATCATCTTCGCGTGCCAGACACATCCCGATTAAGTGTCGATTGTACCTGCTACCGTACGGCGTAGAGGTCTCGAATTTTGAACTGTGTATGTACCGGTCAATCTATCCCGTTGGGGCAAGTGGTTGTGGTGTTGCAGACCTCTGGAGTGTGTGGGTTGTCTCGGTACTTGCCCCCATTGCCCAATGATCGCCGGGGTGTCTGCGCATTGCACTAGCATTGCCAGCTAAGTCGTTATTCTTTTGCCATCGTCGAACATTTTAAGATGCGTCGGAAAGACCCTGGGGACCTATCCAACTGAAGAGTGATTAATGAAATCGGTATATGGCTGGTTTGGCACTACAGAGTTCGATATGAGTATGGTTGGTGTTACTGTCTGGCATGATTGAAAAGCCAAAAAGTCTCCATGTCGAGACAGCAAGCAGGAACTATTCTTCAAGAACGCGGCTATCCTCATTAGCGGCTTCACACAAATTCCCAATGTGGCATATCAATAAAATGGTTGTCCCGTTTAGGAACACCGGTAGCTGCTGAATGTTTGATACCATAATTGATGCTGAATAGGGTGCAAACGATCCCACCAGGAAGTTGGTGTTGTCTAACCTAAAAACAAACAAAGAAATCGTACCTCCACTTTCAGCCCTGTCCCGTTTGTTCTAAGACATAAAACTCGTTTCTCAATTTAACACCCCGATGCCACGGTCGAAGTTAATCTATCCGGCTTTGAAAGCATTCCCGCTTTACCTACCACAATCGTTTCGTGCTAAAGGGCCAAATGCAGAAACGCATAATTTCTTGCCCGATCGATTATATCTCGCACTTCGTGAGCTGACTCGTGAGCCTGCACGCAACGCGAACGAAATGTACCGTTGGCGTTGGTTGGGCTTTTTTTTCGTGACCGTGTCACGACTTTGACACCGAGCTGACCGCATTGAGCCTTTATCCAGAAAGGTACGCGATTTCGTTATAAATGCACTTTCGGAGTTGTTGCTATCAACGAAAATCTCCAATCCGCAGTGTGTGTTAATGCCAAACGAATGTGGAGGACGGCGCGTACCCGCGGTACTCCTAATTCCCACCGAGCGCGTGATGTTAATCAACGTGTCAAACGAGACAACGTGTGATGGTGGAAAAAATAGAAATAACGGAAAGACTGTCACTTCCAATGAGATATTATTTGCAAAGGAGGACACGCGGAGGACATTATGCTAATACACCGAGAAAGAGGACGTGGTGTAGTTGAATCCTTTTCCCGTTTCTGGTAGCGTGATTGGAGGGGGTTTTTTTTTTGGCGAACCAATTAAAATTCATCTCCATCATCTTTCATCATCTTCTTCGTGAAGCAAGCCACCGCCGTTCCCAAACGGGGGGTCTCTCTTTAAGGGAACAGGTTTGCTTTGTGTTGTTTCGGCCGCTTTGGGGTTAGTCCTGTCCCTTACACACACGACGGCACACAGCATGGCAGAGATGCATACAAAATGCCAGACACGTTGTGTTGTACATTTGATTGATCGGAAACAAACACTTGCACACGCACAAGCACGTAAACACGCACACACACACTCGGCGTATTCCAAAGGCCATGTTTTGTCTGTTGCCAACGGTATGTGTCGGATCTGTTGCTGATTAACTGTACCGATTCTCCGGCCAACAGAGCAGTGCCAGAGCGAATCATAAACTTTTGACCCATTTTCCTCCACCGGTACGGGAAGAATAGGGCCCCCAGGACTACTAATTTGTGTTTTCAGTTCTCCCGAAAGCGGGCTACCGTGCTGTGGCAGAGGACGGATTTGTTTACAGCTCAGTTACAGCGCTAAACCGATTCGCGTTTCTCCCCTTTTATTGGATTTAATCGCTTTTTCTTCAACAGCAACCCCATCTAGCTGTTGTGATCTAGTTGGCGTTAATTTAGCATATTTTAACTTTGACAGCTATAACTTTCACCGTTTGCGAGAGGAAAACAATGGCCGGTCGGGTCGGGTGGACACTTTTCAGTTGGGTGCACCACGGCTTGGGCTTGGGAGCACACTTCTTGCACACTTTCCATTAAATGTTTCCTTGCCATTCCAAAACCACGTTACCAAGTCAAATCGAAGTTCAAGATCTAGGTCCCTCCCGCGTACCGGTGTGACGGAAATGGAAGCTCCTAATTTCTAGAAAGGGAAACGGCTAGCTCGTCGTGCATCAGCAAAACACCGCCTATCTAATAGAGCGACAGGAATAATAAAAAAGGAAATGGACAGTGACTGGGCGGCGTTCCAATGGACGGGGAGACTGCCGAGTCCGAGTACTGATGGCGCTGATGATAATTATCGCATTTTAAACGCTTCTCTAATTACGATGCGATTCACAAGCAGCAGCAGCAGCAGCAACAGCAAATCAACTTTACGGACGTGATTCGCTGGACAATCGGTGGTTAAAGTGTACACACAAACCAAACAGAAACATGAAGAAGCGATTCCACACAGCGAAAGGTTTGTAGGGTGGAGAAAAGTGAAACCATGACCATGTCGCGAAATCTCCATCAAGCTTGTCTACTGGATGCATTTAATCACGATCGCTGTGGAACTTGCCAGAGGTTCACGAAACGAGACATCATCTTCAGCAAGAAATGGTCGAGTTTGTGGCCAGTACAGGAGCTGTACTGCTCTCATACCAGACCAGCGTTGATCAGCGTCGTTGTGGATGGTTGAGAGAAATCATTGTACTAATAAATAGATCGTGGTGCGGATCTTCCCTGTCAAGCGCTATTTTTGTGTGTAATTATAACGCACGCTCAAAACGTTTGCTGACCCAAATGGTCAGAGACTGTGCGTGAGAGGAGGAGACACGCTGAAGACTCGTTCAAATGTCTTATTTTTGGAGGATATGTTTTAAGCTGATAAAGGTGGAATAAATTAACCTCCACCGTTATCAGATGGGGACCGCAATGGCTTCCCAATATCGAGTGTGGTGATCTCTGTTTCGGAAATGAGGAACTAGTTCAAATCAATATTTATAGCAAAAGGTGTAGTTAACCATGCAGAACGTTTAGCCGGCGACTCGTGTGCTTGTGCGAAGGAAGTTGTCCAGCGTTACAGCTTACATTGGATAGTGTGGTACCTCTCGTACACGCTGACCGACATTTTAAACGATTCTACCGGTACCGTTCGGGTACTTTCGAAAAGGGCATTGCCAGCATTGATTCATCTCGGACGCTTTCAGTTCAATGGCAGGGTTGTGGGCTTTTGCCACGATACAATCTGTGCTATCCACAATCTAAACCCATCTGCTATCACCTGCGCTGACCTATGGGCAAGCATTCGGCCGAGCATCCGCTTCACGACCCGGTCCGTAGCTGGAACAAACGAAACCAGAGCCACAAAGAAATGAAATTAAGTAAAATCAAAACCATCCACAATGCGTGTAGCAGCATCGAACGATTCTATCGTCTACGCTGCGCAAGCAAGAAGATGAATCTTCACGTCCGCAGCACTTGGCGGCGCAGATAGAAAGAAGAGTTATGACCACCGATGGGAAGATTACCTCCCCAGTCTTAACGATTACTTCAGCGAACGAACGCGCTGCTTTTGTTTCTTTTAAATCTCGCCGAGCACCGGCTGCGTTATTACGGTAAGAAAGATTCAACCCAGGCGGAGTTAGCATTTGGGTTTGTGGTCCCAGTTGGGCAGATTTCCGACACGCTTTAGCGATACCACCGAAGGCATAGGTTAATCAGAACGCCAAACGAAAGTACGCCATCGGCTGTGTGCGGCTGGTTCGGAAAGTGCATCGTCATCGTACGGATCCAACATCCATCATCCTGGGGAGTGGTGGTGTAGCTATACGGGTACCACGGACACACACACAGACGCAGGTACCGAATGATCTTTTCGTGATGTTGTCTTCAGCTGGATATCAGTTCTTGTAGAAACTCCACCATCGAACACCATCAGCACATCATCTTTCATCGAGAATTGTGTACGATTCGTCACAGGTTGCAAACCAAGAACCGTCGTGACGGAGGCCATAAGGTTGGCTCCACCCTGCCCGCCAGGTTCGGGCAAATTGTTGATCGTGCATTTGCCGCCGGGGACATTAATCCCAAGGGGAGGCCAACATAGTCGTTCAGGGTCGCGTATCTGAAGAAAGTCATTCGTTTGACGCGCTTTTTGGAGAACTCGTTGATCATCTACTCGGAGTGCGTACGGTATGCGTTCAGTCAGATGAGTGAGCATCCTCGGTGATGTGTCCATAGTAAAAGCTTTCTCCTCCGATTAGAATGGCATTTTTTACTCAAATGTATGATAAATTATCAACCTCCCCGAGGAGGTATGCCGTTTCATGATCGAAATCGTTTTTGTTTGTGCCGCCTTTATAGAATTGATAGCGGTGCAATGGGTGCCGGTCTTAAGTACCGGTGTGTATACTCCACTTTTTTGCGTCGTAACTTTGTCGAGCTGCTGATGACTTCACGAAAAGATGAGTCACACTCAGGCAAGTGTGATCGCATCGTGACTCGGCTATCGTCAACACTGGTTCAACGACACACCGCATCGATACGTTCCATGCCATCGGGGGATCATTTCTGGGTGCTTCTCGTACCGAACCGAGACACACTTACCTGGCCGTTGTACAGGTTGATGGCTGCCGGTTGACTGACTTCACCATTCGATGGAGCTACCAGGTGAGCAAGTTTCCATATTGTGAATTCTTTTGCGTGCGCCATCTGCGACGGCAAGGAAACCGCTAGGAAATTAACGGTGTTCTTTAGACGGACGAACGGACGGATGGACGGGTTGTCAACCGTCAATGGTGGTGATGCGCCAGTGTGACGTGCTTAGCGACATTTGCACACGATGCACCATACACATGTTGCATCTGCAGCTCGAACCAGCCACATGATTGAATTAGACATTGCCGTGTGCAAAACAATCGGACTGTAGCTGCTAGATCTGTGGTTTGCTGATCGTACGGCGAAACATGACAGCTGGCTGTACCGGCGACAGCCAGTTCGATAGTCACCGACATTCCCTAAGGATTGGAGCAAGGATACAGGAGAGTAGTGAGTGATTTATCCATTGCTTACTGCGTTGCATCTCGGTGCAAAAGCTTACTTGCGGCATCGTTAACAGGAGGCAACAACGTTTGGAAATGGATCATTGTTGGCGGTGACTCGTTCGACGATATGATTTTCTAGTTCTTTAAACTTGCTTCGCTCACCGATACCTCGCAGGTGGTTTACCTTTAGGGGAGATCTCTTTTTATGTTTCGCTGCCCTTTTCGGTAGCACACAGATGCCCATCCGTCATTGCGACTAGGACATTAAAGTTAATGGGCAATAGGTTGGCTGCAACACTGCGGCGGATCATAATGATTGGATTTCGTAGCCCGCAGGGCCATAGCGTAGATGTATTGCGACAGTGCGGGGATGATATGTTAAGGAAAAAATGACCCACCATTATTCCAACTCCAACTGGTAGACTTTGGGCGGACTACATCGCCAGGAGCGTGAAACGTTTTGGGGAAAGTTTTCACTCTGTCTGTTGGAAGTTTTTTGCTTCCTATTTTTACCTTTGATAACTGTCATTGTTGTGAGAGGAGTTCCAAAAAATAATGCTGTACGTATCCTGTGGAAGACAACGCGCAACCAGCACGCCCCGGAACGCGTTTGGAAAAATAAATTATCAACTGCGGGCACCACACCAACGGTCCTTCGCCATTGTAAGCTGGGAAGCTGTCGGGAAGTTTTGCTGCATAAACGCTCGAATGCGTACGTGCACTAATCGTAGAACGTGAGGGTGCAACCGGATGCTCCCCCCGAAGAACGTCCACAAAACCTACCGAACGTTGTTCGTGAAGGGAGAATATTTAGAGCTGTCCCGATGGCGCGTTCCGTCGTTCGTGATCTACCGTCAAGTCGGTGCGCCAATTCAATTAGAGATGCTCGACCTATTTTGTGACCCAGTTTAAAAACTGTAGACTCCACACCACATCACCGTAGGCACGTTACACGTTTGGAACGATCAATTGACTTCTCGCGAACGGCTAGGTCAGTGTCTAGGATCATCTAATGATGGAGAGCGCTCTTTACAGCTGTCTTGCAAAAAGACATACGACACTGACAGGGCCCATACACGGCGATAAGTGTAGCGTATTGTTAGGAAGAAAGTTGCATACTTTTCCGCTAGATTTCTTCCCAATTAAAAAACCGTGTGATTGGATGTCTTCATCACGAGAAGAAGGCATTTGTTGACTCAATATTCCAACGCCAGCTTACAGGAGGGTCAATATTGATTCATGCAACCTAACGCATCGGTGCAACAATCCACAACCGCCTAAGGTCAAGTGGGATCATATAATACCGTTCGCTTGAACCTGATGTAACGGAAACTGGGGAGGTGACGGTCCTTTCGAAACGATGCAAAAATAATAACAAATTCAATTAGAGATGCTCGACCTATTTTGTGACCCAGTTTAAAAACTGAAGACTCCACACCACATCACCGTAGGCACGTTACACGTTTGGAACGATCAATTGACTTCTCGCGAACGGCTAGGTCAGTGTCTAGGATCATCTAATGATGGAGAGCGCTCTTTACAGCTGTCTTGCAAAAAGACATACGACACTGACAGGGCCCATACACGGCGATAAGTGTAGCGTATTGTTAGGAAGAAAGTTGCATACTTTTCCGCTACATTTCTTCCCAATTAAAAAACCGTGTGATTGGATGTCTTCATCACGAGAAGAAGGCATTTGTTGACTCAATATTCCAACGCCAGCTTACAGGAGGGTCAATATTGATTCATGCAACCTAACGCATCGGTGCAACAATCCACAACCGCCTAAGGTCAAGTGGGATCATATAATACCGTTCGCTTGAACCTGATGTAACGGAAACTGGGGAGGTGACGGTCCTTTCGAAACGATGCAAAAATAATAACAAACACTTTGCCCAACGTGTTCCGCTTTCACTAGCGCTGCACAGAAATAAATTTACACAACTAAACGAGAGTTACGCGCGATTGTGGTGAAGACAAGCGATCAGCAGAGATGACACAGTTGGTACGATGATTCACAAGCAAATGGCGTCACTATTTGGTGGCTGATTTTGAGCCGACTTGAAAAGTGATCGTACGTTGCATACACGAAATAGGTAGAGAAGGTATTAAATATTAAACTAATTAAGTGATTAGTATATCGTAATCGGTCCACTTTAAGGTAACATTTTCCCACCATACTTGTCGCCGTGCGGGTGGCGGAATTGAACATCTCCCCTCCTACTCAGCTGTGTAAATTCAATTGCCAGATTATTTCATCGGGCGTAACAGTAACGGCCACTCGCGGCACAGATAAAAAAGTGGATAATCGCACATATAACCTATGCGACAAACTGGATGGCATTATCTCAATCCATAAAACTACCATCGCTATTAATCTGTGCATACCACCTTGCTGACAAACCAAGCCAACAACGGGAACTCTAACACCTCCCTCCGGCACGTTCACTTTGACGTTTCAGGATGGCCCTGCTCTGGTGCTGGATAAAACGGCTACTAAGAGGTTCTCTCGAAGCGTTTAGCACTTCACTTATCGCCATCGTACAGAGGCACCGACCGAGGTGACATTCGGCTGGATTTGCGCTGTGGAACGCTGTAATTCATATTCAACACTTCACGCGACGACGAAGATGACGTAACGCAGCGAGGTTGGGAGGCAGTTAAGAGGCATCGTACTACATGCTTGTGTGGTGTATCTCTGGTGCACACTCACTAGCACCTGGAGAAAAAAAAACGATCATCATCAATGGTGTGTGTGTGTGTGTGTGCATGCTTCATAAATCAAAATTTTCCGATCAACACCAAGGTTTCCGGTTGTATCTCAAGG
This sequence comes from Anopheles maculatus, assembly GCA_002091835.1. NCBI lineage: Eukaryota > Metazoa > Arthropoda > Insecta > Diptera > Culicidae > Anopheles > Anopheles maculatus. Next base: position 23,755 of record KZ063596.1, read on the forward strand.
CTCGCCAACAGGCAAGTACACGCTGACAGGGGCAATCTGTTTCGCAGTTAGTAAAAGGGAACAGTGTAATTAAAACAATTGCATCCCTTTTAATGTGATTCGAGAACGAGAACTCTCAAGCGATTGATCATGTGTGTGGCGTACCGAGCTTATACGCCTGGCCAATGGCAAACAGCGCACTCACATCAATGCACCTTTTCTGACTTTGGTGAGGAAGTGCAAAAATCGACCGAATCGTTGTCCCTATCCTACCTGCTCTTGGGCCACCATTAGCCAGTAACATTCACTTGGCTGGTTAGCCAAAGCTGCGTTGGGTCCATACTTAGAATGGGGCACAAAGTTAAAGATCGTACTAACGTCTCTGCTATCGAGCCAGTCCGTGCGGCCCGCGTGGGCAGAGGTTTATTTTACTAAATTGCACATGTACCTGCCACTATGGCGTCGCGGCCATAATCCTTTGAAGCTTACCGACAACACGCTATTTAGAGGGCTATATGCATCTAGTGTGACATGCCATTACCGGTTTTGCTGTAATGCTGTTCTCTTTGGGTATCTGTGTGCATAATACGCAGATTTCAACTCAGTTGCTGATGGATGTTGTCCACAAACATAGGGATAGACATTGTCACTTTCATCTGCACATTTTCGGTTCGGTTTCGGTTTAATTGGTTCGATGATGTCATAAAATTTCGTACTTCACAGTCCATCACGATACAGGACGCAGCATAACAACTCGTTGTAGTATGCTAAGTGCAAAATTATACCAACAGTATGGTACATTCATTGCGATTCAAACGGCGTTATTAGCTCCGGTAGTGCGGGCATACCGCGTAACCGATCGTTCGCGATCGTTGACAACTTGTTTCATTTACCAGCACCAGCTACTAATCGGCTCCCGTCAATCTTTGCTATTTCTATAAAAGGAGATACCGCAGATTTCTGACAGAATGACACACGTTTTGTCAAGATTTACACCTAGCACGGAGCGGAGCGGTGCGGGTAACCGCATGAAACGTAATCGCGCCGAGATTTGATTTAATCTGCCCTGTCTGCGAAGGATATCTGGCACAACAATCTTAGACAGCGGGTGCGCGTGAAGAATTCATAACCTTATAAGAAGGTAGCGGCGATCAATTCGCTTCCACCAAGAATGTTTCTTCCTTCGAGTGTCGAGCTCGTTGCGACTGCAAATACAAAGAATGTGACTGTCCCTATCTGAAGAGGACTTCCGGCGATAAGACCATCTAAAGTTTGCGCAGGGTAGTAATTCCACACACACACACGTGACAAAACGATTGCTATTACATCTAACTATCTACGCGTGCCAATCCATTAATCAACATTATTTTCACATCGTCGCATGTAAATGAATCATTCTTAGACAAATTGAAAGCAAAACGCCTATCCAAACACGTATCCAAATACAAATCATCATGAATAATCGATTAAATGTGCCGCACGGGACGGACCGTGGGGTATTAGTGATGCTTTCGGGCACACAGTTTTGTTTCCCATCCTGTAATGTGCCGTCGTCGTCGCGACGTGTATTCGTCTACAAATCATAAGCATAATCATCCACGGAATGAAATTCATTCGTTCCGTGGACGGCGACTCCGGCCCCACAATGTAAAGACTTTCCGACGCTCCTTTCCAGCGTTCTCCTGCCGCCGTAGCATAGTTTTGTTCCGCTGGTTGCGGCAGCAGCGAAAGTTAACGAAACAAAGTAGAAAGTAGAAGCAACAGATTATGACGCTGTCAAAACAGTGATAATTTCCTCTGCCCACGTGACGTTGCCAGGGTTTCGTGCTGTCCTTCTTTGTTTTGTCGAGATGCAGTTTAACCGAGAGTTGCCGGCCAAACTCTTCCAGCGAGGGCTGCATCGGGCGCAGTGTCAAGGAAGTGTGTCTCTTTAATGGATTTTAATAGACCGATTATGTTATAACTCAACCACGGGTGCGGGTCGACGCGATCGAAACACTCGACGGTGAAGAACCGGTGTTGTTGTTGGGCAGTTGATTTACGGTACGATCCGGGATCGGGGTTTTGGACACATTCAAATTTTATCGATCGAGTCCGATGGCTATTTAAATGGAAATTCTGTCAACCGTATGTACAGCAGGTGTCAACGGAACCAGGATCTATCGTGCAAGTGATGCATGCAACATTTGTACCGGCCAGGTCGTGTCCACTCGACCTGCTGCTATCGGTACGACGACCTCCGGGATGGAATTTCTTGGCCGGAAATGAAGCCCCGTCGCGGTGTCGTTTGACAAAACCGACACCAAGACTGTGGAGCTTCAACTTTCCATTGACACCCACTTATGAGGGCTTGGCCTAGGACGCATTTGTGCCCTTCTTTCTTGCTGCGCTTTTATCCGGATTTCTTGGAGAGAGAGAGAGAGAAAGAGCCTCAAAATTGCCGCCTCCATCATATCGCGGACCTTGACAGAGCGTCCAAAGATTGGACCAAATCTACAGCGAACGGTGGAAGGTTTTGGCGTTTTGAGACAGCACCCGGAGGGCAAATACTCGACCACACAATCGCAGCTATACAACAACTTTTCCCGCGCCTAGAGAGAAAATCTTCCTGCAAGGCTAAAGTTACGTTGAACCGTGCTGCACTGTTTTGCCGTTTTCTTCCTTATCTCTTCACGGAATTTGAGGCAAACAAAGAGAGTTTTTAGCTCATATTATTCACCTTGTTTGGGCACGCCGGAAATATTACCATCCGAACTGCGATGGTTTCGAACCGAAGCGTTTAAAGCATACAAAGAAGCTTAGTCGAACCCAATTAAGCGCGCCCCATCATCTCATGCTGATGTGGTGTTCCGCAGGCGGCTCTCAAACACTTCACGGACAAATATTTTGTTCCATTGTGTTCGCGCTACCGCGCGAGGGCATGTTTTTACTTTCAACGCATATTTTTGGTTTTTGCAAACCATCCCCCGTGATAAAGCGCGACAGACAATGCCAATGACGACGACACATTCGCATCCACAGAGGAAACATGATCATCGCGAACGATCCGCCCCGAGGAGAAGGTTGTGACGGTTGATATAAAAACCTGCAAAAAGCAATGCACGAACAGGCACCAGGCATTCTAAAAGGAGCTATAAATCGGATACAAAATGGGGTTCTTTTCCCGGTAGCACACTGCAGTTGCGCGAGTTACTTCCTTCGGTGGTTTGCTGCAGCAGATCTGTGCCCATTCTTTGCGTCTGCCTGTTGTAACCTTGCATCGTTCTAGGAACACTGACCATGAACGGTTTTCTTTATTCACCAACAACTTAAGCTTCCTAAACGAGATCCAAGATCTGATTTGATCAGAAGTTCACTACTCGCTTCCAGATTCAGCCTACAACGATTACTTGTGGACAGCTTGTTTCAAACAGCTGGCAGCAGAGCTCCTGTGAATTGAGTCAAATTTTATTGCCCTGTCTGTTGAGATTGCTTTTTTATGGATCAATTTGTTTGCGACGTGCCAGCTAGAACTACCGCAAGTACTCTTCCATACGCGGGTGCAATTCTCCAGATATGTTGAGTGGGCATGACGTCCATTGTTAACTGATCGTTGAACAAAAATCGATCTGGAAGCAGTTTTTAATCGCCTTTAGGCAAATTTGAATTTAAAAAAAGGTAATTGCGGTATTGGGTTATCGTTATCTAGAAACCCTCGAGACGAAACTTCTGGTACGCCTTGAGGACATGATAATGACGTAAAAAGATGTAATTCTTCTCGCTTACTTCCATCTCCTTCCCCAACGGCCATTTATTGCATCGCGTCCGTCGTGTGCATTCGCTCAACATGGCCTCTATTGTGCATCAATTCTATTTCATTTCACCGTTGATACGTGTGCGTGCTGAACTGACGCGTGCTTCAACCAAAGTCATGTTAATTTAATTTATACCACACAAAGGTCACGATACTACTTGCATCGTTATCGTTCCCTTGGGGAAGCTAGGTGTTGGCATGGTATAGTAGCGCAAACACGGCCCGGATCTAAGCATTCAAGCTACAAAAAAGGAGTCTCCGAAGGCACTCTCCGGGTCGTATCTTTGTGGAGCGCATTGCAAAACCGCACTGCCGAAGGGATGGGCAGGGATCACGTAGTTCTCTGCTCGATAGCCGTGAAGGGACGCTGATTCACGTTTAGTCTGCACTGATCTAGCATCACACATACACGCGGTTGCAGATCTCCCTCGGGTTTGTAGTAAGTCCAAAGAAAGTCGACGAAGGTGGAAAAGAAAGCCTGCAGCTTCCCTTATACGGACACCAGTGCCCTAACCGCATTTGATTATGCCCGTGCGTACGAGTGTATTGAATGCGATGCGCAATAGAAGGGAACTGCCAAATGGAGTGATCACTTTACTTTGCCCGGGCACAGACCCACCCTCTTCCCGAGGGGACCAGGAACGGAGTCGATTATACCGGACACAGCAAGCGAACGGCGCGCGGTTCAGGTGGTGTGGAACCTTTCAAAGCTTGAACTAGCACCATTTGAAGAACACTCTCAAAACAAGTGGAACACATTGGCTGTGAAGAACGGCGTTCAAGTCGTTTGCAGCATTCCACTGCCAGGGTACTGCCAGGGAACCCCTGGACACGGTAGGATGGTCCACCATTCGAGGTTCTTTCTCCGCCAATCGACATTCTCTCGCTTGCGTTGAGCTTTTACGTGATCTTCATGTGTATCATCGAGCATCGCCCTCGGGCGTTGGGAATGACTGCTCTTTATCCTGCGCTGCCACATTCGCTGGAGCAAGTTTTCCGTGCGAAAGTGCCGTCGTCCCGTCATCTTACGCCGATCGATCCAGGACGGGTGAAAGAAGCGATCGGTCCCGTGAAGTTGGAACAAGCCCGAGGACGAATCGGAAGAATAAAAAGACTCAAGTCAATCACTATTCCGGGCACGTGAAACCATTCGCCATTCGCCTTCCTTCTCTCTGGCCTTTTGGTCAACGATGGTCGGAGCAATTTGAAACTATTAGCATCCAAAAACAGCAATAGCTAATAAAATGTCCATCGCGCCAGCACGCACTGACCGGGACGCGAAAGGATCGAGAGCAGCATCGGTCAAGAGGAGGTGGTGTAACTGTACATTTGCGCTACTTTTGTGAAGTATGCTAAATTATGGCGCCACCAAGTGGCTACTCCACTTAGAATCAGCACGACCCACTTGGCTGTCTTTTGTGGTGTACAAACAAATCACTGTTCTAGCAATCCTGTTCGTTCGGTTCAAATGTTTCAGATGTCTCAAGCTAATCGACACCGTACGACCGCCAATTGATCGAACGTCTTTGTTTTAACAAGGGTCTTAACGACCCTGTTTATAATTCCGAATTGGTTCGTTTCATCTTAAAGGGTTCGGTATCGCTCAATCTTTACGCAACGCGATGTTTATGCATCGATCTAATTTATGCCTAACCCTACACCAGCTAACCTTCGGCAGCAATATAATCTTTGAGCCCTTGAAAAACCGTTCCCATAACTCAGGCGTCTTCGGTTTGGAAGCTGAGATATCCCATCGCTTCTCGCATAGCAAATCGTTTAATTGTCTCCGTGGTTGGGCAGCGTCGTGAACAGTTTCGCTGTCACAAAACATCGCAAAGAAGTTTACCAAAAAACACACACACACACACACACAAAACCCTTCCCAAAAACGTGAAAAACCTGTTCCACGCCAACCTGTTCGTTCGAAGACAATGTGCGGTTGAATGTGCGGAGTTTGGACAAGAATCTCCCGCCGTAGGCAGCACCAACAGCAGCAGTAGATCATTACTACACCGCTCACTCGGTGCTGGTTGCGCGTTGTCTTCCACAGGATACGTACAGCATTATTTTTTGGAACTCCTCTCACAACAATGACAGTTATCAAAGGTAAAAATAGGAAGCAAAAAACTTCCAACAGACAGAGTGAAAACTTTCCCCAAAACGTTTCACGCTCCTGGCGATGTAGTCCGCCCAAAGTCTACCAGTTGGAGTTGGAATAATGGTGGGTCATTTTTTCCTTAACATATCATCCCCGCACTGTCGCAATACATCTACGCTATGGCCCTGCGGGCTACGAAATCCAATCATTATGATCCGCCGCAGTGTTGCAGCCAACCTATTGCCCATTAACTTTAATGTCCTAGTCGCAATGACGGATGGGCATCTGTGTGCTACCGAAAAGGGCAGCGAAACATAAAAAGAGGTCTCCCCTAAAGGTAAACCACCTGCGAAGTATCGGTGAGCGAAGCAAGTTTAAAGAACTAGAAAATCATATCGGCGAACGAGTCACCGCCAACAACGATCCATTTCCAAACGTTGTTGCCTCCTGTTAACGATGCCGCAAGTAAGCTTTTGCACCGAGATGCAACGCAGTAAGCAATGGATAAATCACTCACTACTCTCCTGTATCCTTGCTCCAATCCTTAGGGAATGTCGGTGACTATCGAACTGGCTGTCGCCGGTACAGCCAGCTGTCATGTTTCGCCGTACGATCAGCAAACCACAGATCTAGCAGCTACAGTCCGATTGTTTTGCACACGGCAATGTCTAATTCAATCATGTGGCTGGTTCGAGCTGCAGATGCAACATGTGTATGGTGCATCGTGTGCAAATGTCGCTAAGCACGTCACACTGGCGCATCACCACCATTGACGGTTGACAACCCGTCCATCCGTCCGTTCGTCCGTCTAAAGAACACCGTTAATTTCCTAGCGGTTTCCTTGCCGTCGCAGATGGCGCACGCAAAAGAATTCACAATATGGAAACTTGCTCACCTGGTAGCTCCATCGAATGGTGAAGTCAGTCAACCGGCAGCCATCAACCTGTACAACGGCCAGGTAAGTGTGTCTCGGTTCGGTACGAGAAGCACCCAGAAATGATCCCCGATGGCATGGAACGTATCGATGCGGTGTGTCGTTGAACCAGTGTTGACGATAGCCGAGTCACGATGCGATCACACTTGCCTGAGTGTGACTCATCTTTTCGTGAAGTCATCAGCAGCTCGACAAAGTTACGACGCAAAAAAGTGGAGTATACACACCGGTACTTAAGACCGGCACCCATTGCACCGCTATCAATTCTATAAAGGCGGCACAAACAAAAACGATTTCGATCATGAAACGGCATACCTCCTCGGGGAGGTTGATAATTTATCATACATTTGAGTAAAAAATGCCATTCTAATCGGAGGAGAAAGCTTTTACTATGGACACATCACCGAGGATGCTCACTCATCTGACTGAACGCATACCGTACGCACTCCGAGTAGATGATCAACGAGTTCTCCAAAAAGCGCGTCAAACGAATGACTTTCTTCAGATACGCGACCCTGAACGACTATGTTGGCCTCCCCTTGGGATTAATGTCCCCGGCGGCAAATGCACGATCAACAATTTGCCCGAACCTGGCGGGCAGGGTGGAGCCATCCTTATGGCCTCCGTCACGACGGTTCTTGGTTTGCAACCTGTGACGAATCGTACACAATTCTCGATGAAAGATGATGTGCTGATGGTGTTCGATGGTGGAGTTTCTACAAGAACTGATATCCAGCTGAAGACAACATCACGAAAAGATCATTCGGTACCTGCGTCTGTGTGTGTGTCCGTGGTACCCGTATAGCTACACCACCACTCCCCAGGATGATGGATGTTGGATCCGTACGATGACGATGCACTTTCCGAACCAGCCGCACACAGCCGATGGCGTACTTTCGTTTGGCGTTCTGATTAACCTATGCCTTCGGTGGTATCGCTAAAGCGTGTCGGAAATCTGCCCAACTGGGACCACAAACCCAAATGCTAACTCCGCCTGGGTTGAATCTTTCTTACCGTAATAACGCAGCCGGTGCTCGGCGAGATTTAAAAGAAACAAAAGCAGCGCGTTCGTTCGCTGAAGTAATCGTTAAGGCTGGGGAGGTAATCTTCCCATCGGTGGTCATAACTCTTCTTTCTATCTGCGCCGCCAAGTGCTGCGGACGTGAAGATTCATCTTCTTGCTTGCGCAGCGTAGACGATAGAATCGTTCGATGCTGCTACACGCATTGTGGATGGTTTTGATTTTACTTAATTTCATTTCTTTGTGGCTCTGGTTTCGTTTGTTCCAGCTACGGACCGGGTCGTGAAGCGGATGCTCGGCCGAATGCTTGCCCATAGGTCAGCGCAGGTGATAGCAGATGGGTTTAGATTGTGGATAGCACAGATTGTATCGTGGCAAAAGCCCACAACCCTGCCATTGAACTGAAAGCGTCCGAGATGAATCAATGCTGGCAATGCCCTTTTCGAAAGTACCCGAACGGTACCGGTAGAATCGTTTAAAATGTCGGTCAGCGTGTACGAGAGGTACCACACTATCCAATGTAAGCTGTAACGCTGGACAACTTCCTTCGCACAAGCACACGAGTCGCCGGCTAAACGTTCTGCATGGTTAACTACACCTTTTGCTATAAATATTGATTTGAACTAGTTCCTCATTTCCGAAACAGAGATCACCACACTCGATATTGGGAAGCCATTGCGGTCCCCATCTGATAACGGTGGAGGTTAATTTATTCCACCTTTATCAGCTTAAAACATATCCTCCAAAACTAAGACATTTGAACGAGTCTTCAGCGTGTCTCCTCCTCTCACGCACAGTCTCTGACCATTTGGGTCAGCAAACGTTTTGAGCGTGCGTTATAATTCATTTCCGGCCAAGAAATTCCATCCCGGAGGTCGCCGTACCGTTAGAAGAAGGTCGAGTGGACACGACCTGGCCGGTACAAATGTTGCATGCATCACTTGCACGATAGATCCTGGTTCCGTTGACACCTGCTGTACATACGGTTGACAGAATTTCCATTTAAATAGCCATCGGACTCGATCGATAAAATTTGAATGTGTCCAAAACCCCGATCCCGGATCGTACCGTAAATCAACTGCCCAACAACAACACCGGTTCTTCACCGTCGAGTGTTTCGATCGCGTCGACCCGCACCCGTGGTTGAGTTATAACATAATCGGTCTATTAAAATCCATTAAAGAGACACACTTCCTTGACACTGCGCCCGATGCAGCCCTCGCTGGAAGAGTTTGGCCGGCAACTCTCGGTTAAACTGCATCTCGACAAAACAAAGAAGGACAGCACGAAACCCTGGCAACGTCACGTGGGCAGAGGAAATTATCACTGTTTTGACAGCGTCATAATCTGTTGCTTCTACTTTCTACTTTGTTTCGTTAACTTTCGCTGCTGGCGCAACCAGCGGAACAAAACTATGCTACGGCGGCAGGAGAACGCTGGAAAGGAGCGTCGGATAGTCTTTACATTGTGTGGCCGGAGTCGCCATCCACGGAACGAATGAATTTCATTCCGTGGATGATTATGCTTATGATTTGTAGACGAATACACGCCGCGACGACGACGACACATTTCAGGATGGGAAACAAAACTGTGTGCCCGAAAGCATCACTAATACCCCACGGTCCGTCCCGTGCGGCACATTTAATCGATTATTCATGATGATTTGTATTTGGATACGTGTTTGGATAGGCGTTTTGCTTTCAATTTGTCTAAGAATGATTCATTTACATGCGACGATGTGAAAATAATGTTGATTAATGGATTGGCACACGTAGATAGTTAGATGTAATAGCAATCGTTTTGTCACGTGTGTGTGTGGAATTACTACCCTGCGCAAACTTTAGATGGTCTTATCGCCGGAAGTCCTCTTCAGATAGGGACAGCCACATTCTTTGTATTTGCAGTCGCAACGAGCTCGACACTCGAAGGAAGAAACATTCTTGGTGGAAGCGAAGTGATCGCCGCTACCTTCTTATAAGGTTATGAATTCTTCACGCGCACCCGCTGTCTAAGATTGTTGTGCCAGATATCCTTCGCAGACAGGGCAGATTAAATCAAATCTCGGCGCGATTACGTTTCATGCGGTTACCCGCACCGCTCCGCTCCGTGCTAGGTGTAAATCTTGACAAAACGTGTGTCATTCTGTCAGAAATCTGCGGTATCTCCTTTTATAGAAATAGCAAAGATTGACGGGAGCCGATTAGTAGCTGGTGCTGGTAAATGAAACAAGTTGTCAACGATCGCGAACGATCGGTTACGCGGTATGCCCGCACTACCGGAGCTAATAACGCCGTTTGAATCGCAATGAATGTACCATACTGTTGGTATAATTTTGCACTTAGCATACTACAACGAGTTGTTATGCTGCGTCCTGTATCGTGATGGACTGTGAAGTACGAAATTTTATGACATCATCGAACCAATTAAACCGAAACCGAACCGAAAATGTGCAGATGAAAGTGACAATGTCTATCCCTATGTTTGTGGACAACATCCATCAGCAACTGAGTTGAAATCTGCGTATTATGCACACAGATACCCAAAGAGAACAGCATTACAGCAAAACCGGTAATGGCATGTCACACTAGATGCATATAACCCTCTAAATAGCGTGTTGTCGGTAAGCTTCAAAGGATTATGGCCGCGACGCCATAATGGCAGGTACATGTGCAATTTAGTAAAATAAACCTCTGCCCACGCGGGCCGCACGAACTGGCTCGATAGCAGAGACGTTAGTACGATCTTTAACTTTGTGTCCCATTCTAAGTATGGACCCAACACAGCTTTGGCTAACCAGCCAAGTGAATGTTACTGGCTAATGGTGGTCCAAGAGCAGGTTGGATAGGGACAACGATTCGGTCGATTTTTGCATTTCCTCACCAAAGTCAGAAAAGGTGCATTGATGTGAGTGCGCTGTTTGCATTGACCAGGCTCGGCAAATAAGCTCGGTACGCCACACACATGATCAATCGCTTGAGAGTTCTCGTTCTCGAATCACATTAAAAGGGATGCAATTGTTTTAATTACACTGTTCCCTTTTACTAACTGCGAAACAGATTGCCCCTGTCAGCGTGTACTTGCCTGTTGGCGAGCCTTGAGATACAACCGGAAACCTTGGTGTTGATCGGAAAATTTTGATTTATGAAGCATGCACACACACACACACCATTGATGATGATCGTTTTTTTTCTCCAGGTGCTAGCAAGTGTGCACCAGAGATACACCACACAAGCATGTGTGTACGATGTAGTACGATGCCTCTTAACTGCCTCCCAACCTCGTTGCGTTACGTCATCTTCGTCGTCGCGTGAAGTGTTGAATATGAATTACAGCGTTCCACAGCGCAAATCCAGCCGAATGTCACCTCGGTCGGTGCCTCTGTACGATGGCGATAAGTGAAGTGCTAAACGCTTCGAGAGAACCTCTTAGTAGCCGTTTTATCCAGCACCAGGGCAGGGCCATCCTGAAACGTTAAAGTGAACGTGCCGGAGGGAGGCGTTAGAGTTCCCGTTGTTGGCTTGGTTTGTCAGCAAGGAGGTATGCACAGATTAATAGCGATGGTAGTTTTATGGATTGAGATAATGCCATCCAGTTTGTCGCATAGGTTATATGTGCGATTATCCACTTTTTTATCCGTGCCACGAGTGGCCGTTACTGTTACGCCCGATGAAATAATCTGGCAATTGAATTTACACAGCTGAGTAGGGGAGATGTTCAATTCCGCCACCCGCACGGCGACAAGTATGGTGGGAAAATGTTACCTTAAAGTGGACCGATTACGATATACTAATCACTTAATTAGTTTAATATTTAATACCTTCTCTACCTATTTCGTGTATGCAACGTACGATCACTTTTCAAGTCGGCTCAAAATCAGCCACCAAATAGTGACGCCATTTACTTGTGAATCATCGTACCAACTGTGTCATCTCTGCTGATCGCTTGTCTTCACCACAATCGCGCGTAACTCTCGTTTAGTGGTGTAAATTTATTTCTGTGCAGCGCTAGTGAAAGCGGAACACGTTGGGCAAAGTGTTTGTTATTATTTTTGCATCGTTTCGAAAGGACCGTCACCTCCCCAGTTTCCGTTACATCAGGTTAAAGCGAACGGTATTATATGATCCCACTTGACCTTAGGCTGTTGTGGATTGTTGCACCGATGCGTTAGGTTGCATGAGTCAATATTGACCCTCCTGTAAGCTGGCGTTGGAATATTGAGTCAACAAATGCCTTCTTCTCGTGATGAAGACGTCGAATCATACGGTTTTTTAATTGGGAAGAAATGTAGCGGAAAAGTATGCAACTTTCTTCCTAACAATACGCTACACTTATCGCCGTGTATGGGCCCTGTCAGTGTCGTATGTCTTTTTGCAAGACAGCTGTAAAGAGCGCTCTCCATCATTAGATGATCCTAGACGCTGACCTAGCCGTTCGCTAGAAGTCAATTGATCGTTCCAAACGTGTAACTTCTCTACGGTGGTGTGGAGTCTTCAGTTTTTAAACTGGGTCACAAAATAGGTCGAGCATCTCTAATTGAATTGGCGCACCGACTTGACGGTAGATCACGAACGACGGAACGCGCCATCGGGACAGCTCTAAATATTCTCCCTTCACGAACAACGTACGGTAGGTAGGAGGAAGGTTTTGTGGACGTTCTTCGGGGGGAGCATCCGGTTGCACCCTCACGTTCTACGATTAGTGCACGTACGCATTCGAGCGTTTATGCAGCAAAACTTCCCGACAGCTTCCCAGCTTACAATGGCGAAGGACCGTTGGTGTGGTGCCCGCAGTTGATAATTTATTTTTCCAAACGCGTTCCGGGGCGCGTTTGTTTGAGTGTGCCTGCGTGTAAACCAGTCTGTGCATACAAGGGGACTTTTGTCCCCTTTTTGCGCCGTTAGCAGGTTCTCCGGATGTCGAGTGTTTGTGAATTTCAACAGTTTGACGACTAACGAGCGATTTGTCAAAACAAACAAACGCAGCTACGAAACGCAAAGGAAATGATGGTACCAATGTTCGGTCGGCAAATGGCCTTTTTTTTATCGGCAGTTGCGTCCGTTGACATTAAACAATCCGCGCTGCTGGTGGAGTGGGAAAGACTGGAGATGCAAAGTTGCTTATTTTGTGAACTATTTATCTTAGCTTAAGCCGTGAAGCTCGAAGGGCACGACGGAGTGTCTTGCAAGCTGCAAGACAAGGTAACCAAACAACTGATTCCTTAGATTCTCGAAGACGTGCGGCTGATGATGGGAAACTTACTTGGCGCATGATACACAAGTGGGATGAGTTTTTAAGAGGAATTTTCACGTGTATTTCAACTTCGATGTATTGCGACATTCGATTGCAGATCTTCAACGCTAGAGGTGTTCAACGGGAGGTGTAGAAGGAATTGTTAGGGATCTATCCAAATATATTGCTGACAAATAATGTTTGTCAATATTGTATCCGATTGCTATACAAATCCTTTGTAACGAAGTTATATAAGCATCGCTTTGTGCACGCCTGGTCACACTATCGTGACCTTCTTAATGATCGGCATATTACTCTAATCCACACAGCTATACCAGCGATATTCGTCGTAAAGCATAGAAATATTGTAGCCCACCCCTTAAAGTCTTATCTCATCAATATCCATGTCTTCAGTGTTGGCTTTAACGCACTGTGCGGATGATTGGTGAACCCCCTAATTGTTTGACCCTGCAATATGTAGCATGTCAATTGATCTTATCCGTCCAGTCAGCCAGCCAGCTAGCCAGCCAGTTGCGTTACATTGGTACAGTCAATACATACACACGCACACGCGATCTAGTGTGGGCAGTGCGCTTTAATTGGAACACCAACGCAACAGAGGACTAACGCGAAAGGTATACTCTCTGTTGGCCGAGCATATGTGCCTGTGTGTGTGTTTGTTTCCATTTTTTTTTCGGAAGAATTTGCGCAACCTGTAAGACGCAAAAGGGGAGGAGAGATTAGAATTTCACCATTCCCAAGTTGTGGGCGATGCTGTGGTGCTCGTACAAAAGGAGCAAGCCTTACAGCCATGTCATTTGTCTGCGAACCAATTTTTATGGCGATCGAAAGCCGTTGTTTCGTGTGATTGGTGGGTTGTAGTATCAGATAAATATATGATTCGTGTGATGAATCAATCGTGTATTGCGTTGTACCCAACGTGTCGAGAGTAGTTTTTGTGGAACGTGGAAGCGAGTGGCTATGGTAAGGCAAAGCAAAACAAAAAAAAATTGGTTGCACGAATCTTGGTTAGGATCGTTATTCATAACGCTAATAACGTTCGTTCTAATCAGGTTGTAAATTAGTAAGTAATTTAATTTATCGACCAGGAAAAGCAAATTATCAGCAGTGAACATTACCAAGAGATGGTAATCCTGTACTGTTGTGTAATCCCAAAATTACGAGACAACTTTTAATGTACAACAGCGTCAAGGTGGTGCTAAAAACCCCCCAGGGCGGATGGTTACATTTAAGTGGAATCTATTTGCATCTATGATGCACTTAGTAAATCAGTTACGGACGTGCCTCGGGCACGGTTAGCAGCAAGTTTTTATCACCTCTTCGAAAAAAGCTTTCAGTTCAGCTTTCGTCAGCCAGCACACCCTCGCAGCATTTCGATTTCAGTAGAAGTTAAAATTCATCTACGGCTATCCCACCCGAGCCGACAAAAACAACAACATTAACATTGTTTCTGTCCATTTTGTACGAAGGAACTGACGATCCTGAGGGGGGGGGGGTGTGTACGGGGTTTGCATTTCAATGTGCTAAGACGTCGTCACGTCATGAAGGTCTCCGTCGTCGTCGCTCGGGTGTCATGTTGGACAAACGGCATGAGCCCTGTCAGCACACGGGATCGCGTGTGGTCTGATCGATTATTCATCTGCAAACCACGCGGTTTCTGCACTCCCTGCACCTCCCCCTCCCAGATAGCGTTCGATCAGCTGTTGGACAGCAGCAACTTGTCTACCGTGGCGGCCGGCATGACGTAAGTATGTTTCGGTCGTTTGGTGCGAATCAGTGGACAAGAACCGAGAAGCCTTTAACTTAACAGCGAAGCCCTGGGGCGTGCTGTCGTACGAAGTGCAGCATAAATCCTCTGCACCTTCGCACATGCAATCAGCAGCATTTTTCCCGTTGCAGAACGGCAACGGGCAGGATATTGTTGCTCTCAGCCATGCTGGAAGAATGCAGCCAACCCGATCCATGGCGCACATTTCACGAATGTTCCGAACCTACACACCATGAACTATGGCAAATAGCTGACGCGCGGAGTACGCGTTTCGTGTTTCGTCATTGCGTTCCTGCGGGCCAAGGCATTATCTCGCACCACCACCAGCATATAATGCTGATAATCAATTAACATTCCACTGTTGCATTCCCTGCAAAAGCGCAAACGCACCGAATTGCATCGCTAGGAGATCACCGATGAGATAAAGCGAGGGCTGTTGTTGCATAGATCGCAGCTTATCGCAGAAACAAAGCATACACGCCTAGTGAGACTTTCGATGTGTAATTTTATCATCAAACTAAAGTGGTGAATAAGAGCCAGCGTTAGTTGGGCGAACAAGTGCCAGCATTATGTGAACTTTAAACGTACCTATAGTAGTCCCAAGCAGTAGGGTGATGGAGTGTAATTTTGCCACGGATTATTCTTCGCGCCATCATTAATCTATCCACCCAAACAAGGATCGTCATCCAAATTTGGCAGTACGTACATTAAAAAGGGAATAATTTATCTCTTCACGTGAGGATCACCCGGCCGAGGTGGAACCGGGTGCGCGTTTCGTGCACAATCAGTGTCTGATCGAATGCCTGCGTGTGAGTCTACCTTCCAGCTGAAAGTTTAAAGCTCACTTGTTGGTGGTTGATTGCGTATGGCTGGCTTCACTCTTATCCCTGGTTCCCTCACCCAAGATGGACGCAAACATTCGAAGGCGACTTTTGCTTTTTATTTGCCAATGGGCACACACACAAAAAAGAAGGAAACGTTCCCAACATTCCCCTCGATGCTGCAATTAGTTCGACAAGGTACACTACGAAACACGCACGAAAATTTACTGCTTCGGTTCGATTGTACAAGAAGTAACAACAACAGCACTCCGTTTGTCGATATCTCTGTGTGCAGTACGGAGGAAAATAAATAAACATCAACCCAGCCACACTGTGGACGAGCGAAGCCATCGTGGAGCGTTCGAAACTCACCGGGAACGTACGAAACACGAGTCCTTTGGTGTTTTTTTTCTGGGTCATTCGTATCCGAAATAACGAAATCCAATAATCGCAAACCACCGATCGCGCAAATTATAAACTGATCAATTTACTCCACTGTTTGGCTGGAAATGGTTCAGGAACTGCAAATCTGCTGTTTACGGCCACTGTCCCTCGAACAACACGGAGACTAAATCAACCACTGTGAACGTTATTAATCGACGATAATTTGTTATTGTGTGGTGCGCTTTTGCTTTTGTTTGCTTGCTTGATGTAGCTGAGGTAAAAAAGAGGTTAAATATAAGGACAACGAGCGCTTCCAGGCGCTTTGATGCAGCAGGAAGATTTAGGGTCGATCACAGAAGGAGAGGAGTGGCGAGGCGATCGCAAACACTGCTGCTGACCTACTAACACGATACCGTTGATCTGGATCGGGCAGAGCTCGCAAGATCGATCATTGCTGCTCACGATCGCGATCTTCAGCTGTCCAATTAGCGTGTGGCTGGCGTAGCACCAAAGCATCGATGCCGGCGAGGCAACCCGGCACTCGTGGCTTGACAATAATGGGTCATGTGGACGATAAGTGAATGCAGACCGAAAGGAAATGCACATGCAAGAGACCTCACGACATCGATCGTCCAGAACGCAATGCTCTAGACGCGACCGACTTACATAATAAGCACCATGAAGCGTCGTCGTCGTCGTGCGCGTTTGGTATCTGGATTGGTAGTTATACGCGTTATCGCGTTCCGTGTTCCGGGCAGCGCAGACTAGCGACACGAGCCAAACCGCAACCCGACTCGGCAAGGGTTACGGATGTGTGTGGCTACGCGACCGACCCAAGTGCGTAACAAACGCACAACGTACGTGTCTCTGACCTGGTTTATGGTTTCCTATACGCACACGAGCCGGCACACGAGACTTTGGCGAGACGAGATGACCAGCCGATCGGTTGGTGACCGGAATCTCTCACCAATGCTTACCGGCAGGGGTCTGTCGCGCTGCGGAGGATGGGTGGGTAGCCAATTGAGAGGAGCATCATTTCCGATTTAATGCCACTATGGAGTGGTAGCTTGGAGCGTAACGAGACCAGGTGGACGACACCAGAAAGCGAAACATGAGCGAATCTGCATAAGACAAGACCGGTGTGTTAATAATCATTATTATAAGCACATGATCGCTTACCTTACAAGGAAGCATCGAGAAACGAAAGGTTGGGGCGGGGAGACTTAGGGGGAGGAGGGAAAGTTGTTTTTGGTTGGTGTAAATCGAATTTGCATTTTATCGTACGCGCTAAGGGAAGTAAGATCTCCCGGTCCGGTGATCAACGTTTTTAATTACCCCTTGTCATACATTTGCTCTTGGAATTGTTGCTTGCCACGACACGGTGGCATTTAAATCATGATTAATTTTCGGATGTTTCTTTAAAAAAAACCATACACACAAGTACAGTGATAAGACATGTCTAGAACAATCTACGAAGCTAATAAAGCACGTCAGTAATCGCAATCTCAATCACTTTCATGTTTAAAGTCACGCTCATTATCAGCGGAGAACAGATTTTTTTAACGCATCAACGATGTCTCAATGACTTCCTTTGTGAGCATACAGGCAAACTTCTGTGATGAAATTTGATTCAATATTCGGCAGAAACGCGGGAAGGTTACTGACCAGCAGTGGTTGATTTCGCTTCTCCCAAACCAGCACGTCTCGTGATCTTTTTTTGCTGCCAACATGCGTGGCAAATTGACAAGTTCAGGCAGCTCAGATTTGTTTGGTCGATTTTCAACGGAAGAGAGTCTCGCATTATCCGGACATTTGATAGAGCGTCAGGGAGGAAATTTAATACCGATCCCTGGGACGGAAACGTTTGGCACAATGATCGGATCTATCGTGACATTCGATATGGATTGTGTTTGTTTTTTTGTCTTGAGAAGGTGAGATCCCGGATTATTATTTTTTTTTGGAGATCCTTTTTCGCAATGGGAATGCTCATTGAGCTGAGGCGGTTCCGTTGGTTAGGTTGCGTTACAATTAGTGTTATTTCCGGATGTTATGAAATTCGAATTTTTTAATAAGGTAGAAAATCAAAATAGAGGAATCGCTTGGTAAATTAACTTAGGATCTTGTAAATAAAAAGGTACAATGCTGCTCCTGTCCGAAGGAGGAACACTCGATGAATGTGTTCACGCCTAGAACCTTTTTGCTCAAGTGTCATCCATTAATTGAATTCACCAAAGCAGCTACCGTAAACTGTTGTAAATTTCCCACATTATGCTACAAACCTGTTGCCCACCTGTTGCTTGTTGGACAATTCTGTCCTTTCATAGATAATCCCTAATGATATGCTGCTGCCGACAGCCTGCATGTACCTCGAAGGGATGCCAACCGTAGGATGGCTATGTATGTATGTGCCGGACATTGTTGCCAGCGAGCTAGGATGATCGTCTGGACGTGTGCAGTATCTCATAACTGTCATGGTTAGCTCGCTTCTTACCTGTCACGGTGGTACTATCACACATCCTCACGGTATTCCAGGATCACGCGTTTCGGAACTGCACTTGCCACCAGAACCGGTTTCCCGGGTTGTGGAGTGTCCGTGCACAGGAAGCCGGTGACGAGGAACAAGATTCTTGCGATGCAGTAAACAACCCACGCGCAACACGGACTCCATAATCTTAATCTTAATTTCATTCATAAACGGTGTATGCCGTGTTGCGCGGCGTGGACGAGCGGCATGTATATCTGTTTTAGTCTGTTTCAACTTCAGGCAGTACGGTTCGTTTCACTCTGCCAAACCGCGATGAATCTGCAGACTCGTTTGCCATGCACGCAAAAAAGTGTATACACCAAAGATTGCCTCGAGTTGTGCGATGCAGTGCGGTAGAGGCTACCGAGGTGGGGGAGGGGGGAGGTTTGTTGTAGCAGCAGGAGGATGAAGGGTACTTACATTTGCCATTGGCAGTTATGAAGTTTGCCAATAAATAAACATTTTTACGAGCTAGTGCTCCCCTACCTTAGGTCGGCAAAGTCGGAGGAACTAGGACATAGGAAAAGCGTATGCGTTGCACGTTGCCGTTCTTCGCAGTGTGGCAATGATTCACAAAGTGGCCATAAACAAAGGCCGCTCTGCCACAGAAACCACGGAGAAAGGGAGGGCTTGAGACAGTTTAAGCCTGCAAATAGCTATAAAAATGAACAACCATCATACGTTGCGCTCAAAAGTGCATAGGTTTGTAAAGATGTGTCGTTGCAGATAATTCTCCACTCATTAACATATCAACACGCGGACATCAAACCGGGCTGGGGGAAAGGTTAAGAGAAGGGAGCTTCGGTATAGTACAAGTCTGTTGGGGAAATGAAATGTAATGTCGGACCTGTCTCGACGCGTGACCACACGCTCTTGTGTGTCTTATGTATGTGCCTTGCAGGTCATACGGTTCACCGTAGTGTCACGTCATGCCCGCGATCAGGTGAAGTTTGCAATGCAAACTCCTACAAAACAGGATCGTTTGTGTACGTTCAGTGCTTATTAACTGAGGCTTTTACTGGATTGGCAGCAGGCTGTGTTCTCTAGGCCCGTAGAAGGTGGATTGATGCCTCCGGTAGGGATTTAATTTGATCAGAAACGCAGTACAATATGTGAAGCGCGATAGGACGTCGTACGCATCCGGAACTGATTGACGATCATGACTTGCGGTATCTCGAGTGTGCATGCTTAAGCTCACTTATACTCATAAAGTTGTCTGCATTCAATTCGTTTATTCTCGATTGGAAAGCATCACTGTGCCCACCTTCGGTGGGAGGTTTCCTGGCGAATGAATTGTGGTCCCGCCGTCGGTGACACGAGAGGTGACACTTCGGGGACGGAAATCTTCCCACGTGGTTACGGAGTTGCCTATGTACCCGGGCGTACCGATTGACGTACAACGTGCGGCAACACCACCGCGGAACTTGCACACCAGCATCATGGGATAAACGCAAAAGGTTCCCCGCTTCTCTGGACTCCATGTCTTCAGGATATCTACGTCGTTTGCTCGGCATGAAACCATTGAAACGAATTTATGTCAACGTTATTTCTGGCCGGGATAGAAGAATGGCGGAAGAATGGGCACTAGAGAGACCCCTTTTGCGTTGGTGTTGAATGGAGTTGCAGAATCCCACGACTTTCTTTCCCCTAGTGACAGCCGCTTCTGCCCCGCAGCCTTTCTCCCATCCACTTCCCTTACCTGCTTCTCTCTCATTCGTGGCGATTCATTCAAGCGAACCGCGGCAACTGTCGAAGTGCGAACAATAAATGAAACTGGGGGGAAAATGACACCTCACAACGGGGTGGTGTCCGGGCCTCCGTTCTTCTCCACGTTTCCCCATTAGTCCCACAGTCGTTGGAGATGATGAAGGTGTGTGTTGGTGGCATTTGCCAAAAATTCGCACGCTGCATTCGGTCACCTCAGCTCAGCTTAGTGATGACTTACTAGCTGACTATGGCCGCACACAACTATCGACGACGCTCGTATTTGTTTGCTCAATGTTCAGCTTCTTTTTGTATGGCATTGTACGCTGTCTCGCTTGTGATAATGAGACGATAATTGAAGACATCTGCTCAACGCACACGGAAAACTGATCTTCATGAAGATGGCGGCAATAGAACCAATAAATGGGGAACCACCAAAGCGAAGTGTGAAACTTTTCGTCCCCATGAATCGCTGTCTCAATCAAGCAGTTGTTGCGTTCTATTTCGTGTTTCTTATTAGGCAAACGCGAAAGCGCCACATCCATTTCTCGTTCCGTTTCTGTTCGGTGCAATCACTTTCACGGTTGCGGTTTTTGTCCCGTGCAACACTTAGTGGCATTTAGAAAGTTCAGTAAGCGGAGACGGTTAATGATTTAAACCACCGCCGGCACACGGGCTCACAGATCGGTCCCCCGTAAATCGTAAGCTGTGGTTTGTAACTCTAGAATCTTGACTCGTATCTTGCTGCAGCTCCAACCAACGACGGAGCACACTCTTGGTCTGGACATGACGTGTGGAGTGGCACCATTTCACCAGAACGGTGTGGGTAATGTCATTTATGATCGCAGGGTAAAACCGCGCAATTTGATTAAGATATCAGATTCATCATTCCGGACTTCTCGCGGTCCCTCTCTCTCTCTCTTCCTCACTTACAACAGTTCTGCGGGGTTCATTCATCTGTTTTTCTGCAGTGTGTCCGATCGCATCACACTGCTCGAAATGAATGGAGTTGCATTGTTGCATGATGGTGCCCAGGAGCATTAAACCGTCCGATGCTTGATGCCCTCTACGCTTTTTATGTGTGTTGGTGTGTGTTGATGTCTGTCTATTTGAGAATGTATTATGTAAAAATGAATATTATTATTCCACGCGATCTGATCCTCGCGACTACTAATGTGCAGATCGTAACGTTGTGCGTAAATGCAGTGACAGGAAATGGTAATTACTTCCCTATAAATGTTCAACAAAAAAACACTTTTCTTCTAGCATTTTAGATTGTTTTCGTTTTATATTTGTCCCGCTTGTCTTTGTTTTAGACAATTTCGTACGCGATCGTCTTCCACGAGCATCTAGTAGTGGCTCGTGTGTCGTTGTATATAGCTACAATCATTCAACTTCTTTATGTGCGTGTGTTTAAGCATTTTGTTTGCCAACCACAAATAAATCATCTTCTTTATTTTCTTCTACCAAAGCCATCAATTGTGTGTGAGTGTGGTTTATCCCGACGACAATAAGGAAGCGCATTGAAGACTGCGTGTGCTCCATCTGCGCTTCTGACTCATCCGATGATCATTATTTGCCTGCAGTTCACAATATAGTGAGATATTTCTTCTGCTGTTTTACCCTTTTCAGGCCTACACTTGTTCTTCACGAAGAAGTTGAAGATAGCAAGATTAAAAACAAAGAACTCTCCCCTACTACTGGCACGGTATGTTGTCCTTCAAGATGTGGCTTAGCTTGAACCGAAAAAACTTCTTCTGAATCAAGCTGCTGAGAAGAGTGCATCATGAAGGAGTAAAGGTGTACACTATTGGAAATGGCGATCTCCCTGACCAGACGGATGACTCCCAATTCTATCCTTCATGTGAACAGGGTAGAATTTGCGCTTGCATCGGTCCGCGTCATTTACAGTAATTGCGAACCTTATACAAACACACAGACGGGCGCGCTCGCGAGGTCGACCTTTCTGTTGCATCGCGTGCACTCTGCATCTGCAACTTCTGGGTATTTGTGGGGTAGAAGCGAGATCCCCTTGCCAAACGAGATGGGGGCACATTGTTGTGCTGTGTGCACGAGACGTCTCCACCGGGAACTAAACCCCGCAAACAGAGAGAAGGACCTGTATTTCTCCGTCGGTGTAGCTTGTAGCTTGTGTTGCTTTTTGTGTTTGCTAAACGAATTAAACCGGTTCCCTCTCGGGGCGCGCTAAAATTCTTGTGCTGTACGGCTTGCAAACTTCGCCGAATGGGCCACAGTATGTTTTTTGGTACCTGTGTAGCAACTTCAAGCTTGAAACTATGAACCTTAACCAAACCCGGCATCAGTGTTTTAATCTTTGAGAGTATACTAATCTTACAATCTCGATCTCGTTGAAGATCTCATCGATCTCATCGCTAGAATTATGATGTCCTTAAAAACAATTTGTAAGATGATTAAACATTCCAAACAAATTGCTAAATAAAACCCGGTAACGGTTGAGGTATCCGGCAGTTGACCAAGACCCGATCTGACCCACATTCTGATAGCTGTAACTGGGGCTTAGGATCACCTCGTTAGCGTTCACGGGCAAGCCACAAACCAGGGGGGC